>CAIGRP010026720.1:0-14406 GCA_903798385.1 Fraxinus cuspidata | reverse complement strand
TAATGACAATGTGTGACTCAACTTTGTGGATCGACTGGCTTATGCAAAATTAATCCTCAACTTATTGACTCGATAGCAATCTTGTCGTCAATCTTTTTCGAGACCCTGATCCCAATGTTTCTAAAATCCATGCATGAAGCATATACTTTATCAAGTAATTATGGTATTTATGATTTTGAATAATATTTTTTGTTGAAATTTTGAAGAGTAAGTATAAAGTTAGTAATTGTATTCTTTATAATTTTGAGCAATATGTATTTATTTATTTTTTAAAATTTGAAAAATATGCATTACTTTATTTATTTATTAGTTTAAAATATTTAAAATAATATTAAAAACTAGAAAATGCATAATTACGTATATACTTCGAATAAGTACGCATAAGCTTGTAATGCTTGATACTCGACCGAAACACATTACCAATTTTAGAACCTACCCTGATCCCGACTTGTCAATTTTGGTGTGACAATGCTCTTACTTCTCAGTGATAAACACCAACTAAGTGTTGGACCCACTACCAAGACAACTTGACCTGCTTTTACTATGACATTTTTATTAAAAAAAATTACAAAATTTCATTTGTAATATGGACTAAAACCACTCGAATATTAATCAATTTCCTCAAACCTGTACATATAATTTAAAATAAGGTACACCAACCCCTCAAAACATAAACTATTCAAAATAAAACGCTGGCATATCGACATTTACTATGCTTCACGAACAAAAGTTCTCAAATGCACTAAAAATACTAAATATGCAGCGAGCCCATGATATTGATGCATAAATTACAAATTAACTTTTTTTTTACAAGAAATACATATACCCCCAAAAAATATAAACTAACAAAGTGAGTCATACAACTAATGACAATGTGTGACTCAACTTTGTGGATCGACTGGCTTATGCAAAATTAATCCTCAACTTATTGACTCGATAGCAATCTTGTCATCAATCTTTTTTGAGACCCTATCCCAAAATACACACACACACACACACATGAAAATATATTGTATAATTCTATTTGGTTCATATTTATAAACGATTTATAAACACTCAAGTCAATTTTATTCGTACTTCGAAGAATCACAAGTATTAACTTATACTTAGTATTTGATTTCAAATCCTTATCTGATAAAATTTCTTCAGATTTTTCCCAAATTCCATGTTTATTTGCATGAACAATCTTCCCACCATTGCTCATACTGACTGACCAAAATTAGCAGCGATATTGAATTTGTTAATAGTTTATGGAGTACCCATATATACAACTTTTACTGAGTGTTTTGTTTCAAAGGTCATGACTTTCTAACCATAATTTTAAACAAAAATGTACGTTAAAAAATGGTATAAACTACCAAAAGAATGAACACGTCTTTGGAGTCAGAAGTCTTTCTAAATTTAAAAGAAACCACCACTAGAAGAAGAATCAACGAATATATACTAACGAGTTTGGCCAATTCGCATATTCTGTTTCAACTAACCAATTTCTGTGGGATCCTAATAAAATGATGAATTCTAAAATCAAATAAATTACTAAAGTAGATAAAAACAAGGTAGTAATTTAGCCTATCAAATAAAGATCATAGTTTTTCATCACGACACTAGCCATTAACATCTCGATAAGCGCAACTACACACATTACCATGACAACAGTATCAAAAAATATTAGAAGATGATACAAAACACGAACAATTGAGGAACAACAAAGAGATCGATATCCTAGAACAATTTACAAATACCGTAGACAAAAAGCACCTTATTATGAGCAATAACTTCAATGTTCTTCCTTGCAGAAAATGTATCAGGTGAAGTGGAAAGTCAACTGGTCATGCATCTTATCACCTAAAACTTCACCAAATTTCTGAAACAGTAATGTAAGCATAAAATTGGGGGACAAGTGGTGAAACAACAGTGGAAAGAAAATTGATGATTCAGATAATCCTCACCGGAATCAAAAGCATAGACACCATCATAATCAAAATCTTCATCTTCATCTTCATCTTCATCTTCATCATCCAATTCATCGTCATCTGTATGATCTATAATATTATCCTCATCCCAAAGCAGACAAGAGCAAGTGGCTGCCTTGTTTTTCCACTCAGCGCCACAGGTATAGCAAAACTCATAGCCGCACCTGCCAAAAACTGCTCTAAACTACAATGCTACCGAACATAACAGAACACAAGATCTATGTACTGATGAAAGACGAAGCAAAAATTAAATCCTTGACATTGCTGATTCTTTTTCGTTTAAGAGTGGGGTTTTCTCATTTTGACTCTTGTAACCATCCTCAAGTTAAAACTCATACCAGAAATTCCTCCACTGGAGTATCTTCATTATAAGCATAATCAACCAAAAATTGCTTCATTTGATATGTTTGGAGTATTACTTGGACCATTTACACTAGTTTATTGTCTCCATAGACAAAAAAGAATGTCAGCACAAGGTTTATGGGAGGACCCCAAATATGTGATTCCAGAAAATCTAAGCAAACAGCTAGAAGTTTGCCACACTTGAAATGCATCAATATAACATCAACATATGCAATTGCATGCTACAAAGTTTTCTCTCTGTCCCCTCACTAATCAAGAGACAACTGAATTATAAGTAGTGATATTTAACTGCAAACTGGCACTTCCAACTCTTATATAGTAAACATGAGAAATTTACTAAAAAGCAGCATAGGAATCCTTATCGAGTGGTGAGTCTGGTGACAGGGGATTGGTAGGAAACCTTCTCCTTCAAACTCCATATCAATGACTCCAACTCCTAACAGTTACTTCACCTCCCAACAGTTCAGCTACTGTCTTGAAGTTACTCAATATGCTAATTTCTTCATAGGTAAAGGAAAATACTACCAAGTGATTGAGATCTTAATAGCTATTATATTGTAAAGTTTACCATTATTTGGCACTTATTCAGGAAAATAAATTAATTTGAATTCTTAAATTTGATTTGTTCTCCATCTCGATTCTTTGGTATATGAAATTTCCATTTAATAGTTTGGTAGCTTCCTTTTATTAATATAAATTTTTTAGTATAAGTAATTTATTTGAATTAAACATTGAATATATATAATATTTCCTCCTTCAAATATTCTCACTGTCCCTCTTCCTCCCTCCTCTCTTCTATTTCTACGTACCATGTTGCATCAATTGGTATTATAGCTTGCTTCTCTCCTTTGACCAAGCCTAAATCACGGCTAAAGCTTCTAGGTGTTCATTGCCAGAAGGAACAAAAGGTACCAGTCGTGGCGTTCTTCAAATAGTTATTTGTTCATCAAAAATTAAGTAACTGAGATGTTTGTAGCCCTCTTTATCCTGATTAAACATTGCATTTTCCAAGGATAGAAAAATCAAATGGCAACTACATGATTCAGTTAAGAGTCCAGATATAATGATCAGAAGTATGGCCACAAAGATGTTGGAAATCAGCATATGTGGATACTTGTTCATCTCATGATGGGCATAGCCGTAGTTTAAGTATATTACAACCTGTGATCAAGCTCAACCTAAAATTCATGAAATTCAATAATGATGCTATAGCTGATGATATCAATCCAAAGCTGATTAGAAGAGTAGCTCTGGGAATCAATATCAGAAGTGGAGGAACTCCTGCAATTACAACCTCCATCTTCTTGTATAAAGTTATTGATGCATTTGATGACGAGGCCAATCCTCTACCAAGTATGACCCCTTTTTCGCTTAAAATGTAATAATGTATCTGTGAATCGGAATTGGGGAGAATAATGTGTTAACATGAACTTCTCACTTTGATGAATTAAGATAGTGGAAAATAAATGCAATTATCCTACTTTTTGGAAGTTCGCTGAAATTTTATTTATTATTTCAATGTTTGCATTTGAACCTACAATTAGTGCTGGTGACAGATTGGTAATTGAACTTTTTAATTCTAGTTAATTTTCTTTTTCTGCATAGACCATGAAGTGTGAGCTCAGGTTACTTGTTCCTCTCTTCAGGTACTTGTTCAACGGTTGGTGGTGCATCTGATTTGTCCTACAACACTCGACATGGGAATCAGATGAAGACATGTTATAGTTTTTGGGTTAATTTCACAAACGGTCACCGAACTTACCTCAAAATTACAAAACGGCCCAAAACCCAAAAAAAATCGCCCCATTCCCTCATTCGATCAATCTCCTCCAAATTTGTCCTCATTCGTTCGAAATTGGCCAAGACCCATATGTTCGGTGGATGCGACACGGTGGGCCGGTGCTAGGTGTGGTGATCCTCCACCGTGAGTTGCAACGCCGTCACCGAAATTCGTGGTTGAAGGGGTTGACTACGCTGTGGAAGAAAAACTTTGTATCTTTGTATTTTCTGATTTGTTTGATGTTATGAGGGCATCTGTAGGTGTGTAATAAGGAGATTGATCGACCTATGGGGTGGGTACGACATGGGTGTCGCCGGAAGTTGATTTTCCGACCAATTTTTGGTGCGTGTTCATCTGGTTTTGGTTCAAATTTCCGATCAAATCTACTGGGGTTGAGGCTGGTGGTTGGGTGGGTTTTGAAGGGGGCAATGAGGACTTCAAGGTGGTATGTTAGTCTGGCGAACAAGGTGACCGGAGGTTAGGTTTTTGGTTGTCCATAGTTGGTGACCGGAGTTGACAAAGTGTTTTGGTCCCCACTTTGGTGCGATTTTCTGGCCAATTCCGACGGGTTTAAGGCTAGTTGTTGGGTGGGTTGTGAAGAGGCAATGAGGGCTTCAAGACGGACTGTTGGTCCGGTTGCCAAGGTCGCCGGAGGTTGGAGTTATGGTGGTCCAAAGGTGGCGGGTTGAGATAATTTGGAGGAGGGAATGGTTTTGGGTGCGTGGGCAGCCCACTTTGGTGCTATTTTCCGGCCAATTCCGACAGAATTACGGCTAGTGGTTGGGAGGGTTGTGAAGAGGGCATTAAGGGCTTCAAGACGGTATGTTGGTCCGGTGGCCAAGGTCGGCGGAGGTTGGAATTATGATGGTCCAAAGGTGGCGGGTNACTTTGGTGCTATTTTCCGGCCAATTCCGACAGAATTACGGCTAGTGGTTGGGAGGGTTGTGAAGAGGGCATTAAGGGCTTCAAGACGGTATGTTGGTCCGGTGGCCAAGGTCGGCGGAGGTTGGAATTATGATGGTCCAAAGGTGGCGGGTTGAGAGAATTTGGAGGAGGGAATGGTTTTGGGTTTTAGATGAAATTTGCACTTGAGGTCCTCACGATTTTTTGTTCACGTGTTTTGGTCCTTTAAGTTCGAATTAAAATCATACCGGTCCTTCAGTGACCATTTGTGAAAGAAATTAAAACTCCAGTTACCGTTTTGTGATTTTGAGGTAAGTTCAGTGACCATTTGTGAAATTAACCCTATAGTTTTTTATTCTAAGGCTACATTTAGTTTTAAAATACTATAATTTTTTTTCCATAATTTAATTGTCATGAATTATTCTTTAAACTTCGTTAGGTAAAGTTATAGTTGCTTGCTTCATACAAATTCCTGATTTTATTAGTATCTTGTAAGTCATCTTTAGCCCCACAATGCTAATGGAAACACTCTTTTGCAGGTCATATAAATGGTGTAATCACCGGAATCAGTTGTGTTCAGAACAGTGTTCTTTAAATTCTGTGGAAAAGTGGTCTCCAATAGTTGGTGACCGAAGTTCACACGAGAAAACATAAGTACATGGGGGAACGCCTAGTAAATACTACTAGAGGACAAGGTTCAAGAGAATGACTAGGAGTTCCTGCATGGTTTATAATGGGCTTTGAGGCTGTGTTGTCTCTGATTTCATATTTATGGGTGATTCGGGAATGGTTTACCTATGATTCCATATAGCAAAAGTCTTTAGTTATGAATTGCAGTAAAAGGTTCGTATATCTGTCGTATGAACAATTTTAATGAGAACTAGAGATCATTTCAGATTATTAAACCCATGTTTGGTCCCCATTATTTCCAAAATATTTTTTTCACATTCTTATTTTCGACCACACATTCTTCAATAAAATAATATTACACACAAACCCAAAACTTTTCCTCATTTTTTAACCGCACATTCTCCATCAAAATACTATTCCAAAATGCATTTTGGACAAAAAAAAAATGGGGCTCAAACGGGTTCTAAATAAAATGAGGCAGGAGGGGCCTTGCACAATAGGGGAAGTTCGAGGTAGGGGGTAGAATGGGTGACATATGGAAGAAGCTAGGTTCGACGTGGGCGGCCAGTAGAGGCTGGTGGGCCCATAATTGGCCGGTGGTCGGGCCAAACTGGTCGTGCTGCCATTCATACTTCAGGTGATAATTACCCAAAGAATTGTTTTTCTAAGGAAGAACGCGGCCTAGATTTATAACGAGAAAAAAATTCTAGTTGAAAATATTCCATAAAACTAACACCCCGTTTGAACCCCATTTTTCACAAAAATGGAATTTATGATAGTGAAATTTTGAAGATTGTGTGGTTAGAAAGTAGGGTAAAAACTTCGGGTTCACGTACAAATTATTTTATTGGGAGAATGTACGGTTCAAAATGAGTTTGAGGAAAAATGTGTTTTTTAGATAATGGGGCTCAAACAAGGGATAAGACATGTTAATTAATATCAGTTGCTAAAAATAATTGTGAAGCTAACTAGAATAAAATGTGAGTACCTGCAGGTCATATGGAAGCACCCTGCAGCTAGTTCAATCATATGGTTGCACTTGACACATTGGCGCCACATATGCGTTGCAGCCAATTTCTTCAACTTTACATCCTCTGCTGGGGGATAAGGATTTTTCCTCTTGAACTCATAGCAAGACATGTTAGAGTGCCAGGGTACCTTGCAGTTGATGCAAAAGTGACCGTTGCATTTTAAGCATTTCCTGGCTCCAGATATTTCTGCTCTAATAAAGGTACGTTTAGAAGATTCTAGAACCTCCCTTTTCGACATTAAAGCAGAACATTTAGGGTAAGGGCAATAGACCTTCTCCAACACTGGAATTGCATTCTCCTTAATGCGCTGACTCATAATTTCCATCAGTCTAGGTGTTAAGAATTTACGACAACGATCAATTTTCAGTTCAGAATTACAGCCTTCATGCGGACATTTAGGAAGCATCCCATGAAGCAACTTCACTTCTACATGTTGTTTCATGCAAGAGAAGCAATAACGATGCATACAATCATCGACCGAGAAAATCTGACCAACATTTTTGTCCTCTAAACAAATTACACAACTCTCAAATGAATTGATAGTACCACTAGATTCTGCAGACTTGTTCACCTGAGAAACTATTGCTTCTCTTGCAAGTTTAAATGCAAACTTTATATCATTTCGGGCCACAACAGATGGCTGGCAGTACTTAAAATTTTCTCTAAGGAGAGCCAGTTGGTTGACTATTGCTTTAACCTTTGGACTTTTGGGTGTCCAATGGCCTGTTACCTGCATTTTGAAACAACGTTAAGTACTGGATGCTTGCTTTAAAGAATGTATACCAACATAGTTTGAAATTCTATTGAGTACGGTCATTTAATCAAGTTGGACATGGTGCTCAAGTAAATAAAAAAAGTGAAATCTATTTTAATCATCCGATAATATTCTTCATTACTTTCGATGAACAGTAATTCCATGGCATAAAGGGACATGACCTATCTGGAAATACAGAGTATCTGTCCATCTATACAAGCCGAACGTAATTCAAAAAAGCCTTACAAGAAAATTAAAATTACACACTTTGATTAAAAAGGTATACTTCAAAAGTCTTGAGACAAGTTAAAAGATTACTCCACTTGGTGAAACCCCCTTCAACAACAACCAAAAAAGCGGAGGAGATGGCTTAAAAGCTTCCGAAATGTTTCTTCTTTAATGCAGGGCAATCTGATAAGAAAATTAAAGGTCGTGTAGCAGCAAGCAAGCAACATTAATAAAGAAAATAAATCAGGAAGGGGTGAAGTGAAAGAAAATAGAGAAAGGAGACCTTAAAATTTCCCCCAAAGTCTTCAAAGAGTCTCATTTAGAAATGAAATTTCTCCACTGAATTGCAAAAAGTGCAGAAAATATTCGTTCCATTTCAAGTTCGGATTGAACGAGATTGCATTTGTATTAAAAGAATTCTTGATACTAACTCTACTAGAACAATGGCCAAGAAGGCAAGGAAACAGCCTAATTGAGAAAATCCTACTTGACCAAGGATTTGACTAAACTAACACCCCGTTTGGGCCCCATTATTCATTAAATTATAATTCATTTTTCTCTCTCTTCTTATCAACCACACATTCTTCAATAAAATAATATTACACGTAAACTTAAAAACTCTTCCTTCTTTTTTAACCACACATTCTCCAAAAAAATTATGATTTCTCTCATTATAACGTGGAATAATGGGTCAAATGGGCGTTAATTAATACATAGACCAACAGTGCAAGAGCCTCAAACTACAGTGAAAGCACTGACAATCAGGATAAAATTATCAAAAGAACTCATGGTACCAAAAATATCATATATACCCAATTGCCAGTTTGGCCCGAGTCAAGTTTACCAGAATACCTCAAGGATAGTTTTAGGACTTTATCAACATTTTCTTTCATAGAGCTCTAGAGGTTGCTAACAGTCGTTCTATAGAGACTGCAACCAAATCATCATCACATACAGAATAGAAATGTCCCTAGAACAAGTTATTATTGAGTCGGAACCGAGCCAAACCATCTGATTTGGATCGATTCCACTGAAAATTTGATTTTGAGTTTTCTAAGGTGAGAACCAGACAAAACCTGTCCGTTCTCTTTCAGGTTTGGAATCAAGTTTCAGAATATTGCAGTTCCCCCATTTTATTGAACCACAATCAAGTACTACTTTTCTATCTTTTTCTTTAATAAACTTTGATACTTTAAATTGTATTTAACAATTTTTTTTTATTCCTCAATTTCATAGTTGTAGCGCAAATTTGTGGCTATATGTAAGCCAAGACAACAAAAACTGATCTATAAAGTATATAACGAAACTGAACTGGAAGAGAACCATATGATTCTGGTCCCCTTGGCTCTCCCCTTACAACATGGAACCAAATACCAATCTAAAATGGTTCGGTCAGGGCTTCGTTGCCCCCACTGGCAATTATGCAAAAACAAGCACCCAGTGTTTCTCACATTATCACCAGTAAAGAATTCCTCGTGAACAGATTCCAGACAAAGAAACCTCAAATCATTTGCCTGAATATTCATAACGCATCACCATTACTGATAGCAGTAGCTGTAATAGAAATCCATACAACATTCGGAGAAAAGGATGTAATTGCTAAGATCCCAAATCCTCAAAAGGTTGTCCAGACTCCAGACTAAATATCCCCCGCTCACTTGTAATGAACTGTAGCTAAGGTTGCATCCTCATCCACACCCAAATAAACATTTGAGGAATATATCAGCCTTTAATCGAAAACTTCAAAGTTACAATGGTCATTCACAATAGCCTCTATCATCATTTTATGCATGTTTTATTCACTCCTAAGAAAAAAGGATCTTGGAGAATGTGTGGACAGAAAAGACATCAACAAAATCACAACTCAATATTATTGCTACAGCCCCCTTTAGTACTAGGGTTGGGATGTTTAAAACAAATCAAGAAACAGTTAAAACATTCTGAGTTGTGGAAAAAACAACGCAAAAAGGAGGATGATAAGAAACAGCCAAACAGTTAAAACATTCTGAGTTGTGGAAAGAACAACGCAAAAAGGAGGATGATAAGAAACAGCCAAAAAGGGCAACACAGCTGCCCTGCAGCTTGTGCCTCAATAAGTCAATGCACAAGTATTGGAAAAGGGAGATCGAAGTGTGAGCTCGAGGCTCCTAATGGACACCCTGCACGAGGGGCACCTCCAGCACGAATATAATTTTTGGCACTTTACATTTATATTGCCTTTAATCCATATCATGGAAACAACATTAATCATTTTCAGGTCTTACCAAGTTTAATCTCTACTGATCCAACTTAACATGTTAAAAATAATCCCCAAACTACCACGACTCTATCAGTATCTTTGTGTGGGAAAATAATAAAAAAAATGTAACATTTGGGAATAATTTCTCACAATCAAACAGTTGGAACACTGTACAGACTGGAAATTTGTCTATTTTGATACTTCATTGATGCAATACATGCAAAAACACAGAAATTTGCTTGACTATTACTTAAAAATAACAAGCAGCAACATTTGTGTAGTCACTTTTATGGCTTGCCATTGTGATATCTCAGTAATAAACTAATTTTGACGTCAATTTACTCAAGATTATATAACTAATAACTGAATTACATGCAAAAGAATTGCGTAACTGAACAACTAAACCAGCATAACAAAGTTTCAAAATTTCCAGACGAATAGTAATGATATTCAGAACTCACGTAATTGAAAATTGGTAAGTAAGCGCTATAGAAAACGACCCTGTTCAAACCCAGTTCCTTCGCAGCATTGAGACCCTCAATCAAAGCCTTCATTTCTACACTTCGCCGGCTAATCCCATTCCCGAGCACTGGCTTTCTCAACTCAAACAACAACTCATCCTTTGAATCGCATATTGCGATGCCAATCCCACCCAAAACAATCTCCTTTGGCAAGTACAACTCCACCAAACCCTTAGCATAAACCCTAAAAATCTCCTCACTTCCCCCTTTAGAACTTCCCTCTCCGTACGGCCTTTCAAAACGTTTCCCACTCTCCTGCCACTGATCCTCCGGAATTGTGGCCATTTCATTTGCCATACGGTGATAGTGGATCTGAAAGTGAAGATCGTCCCGAATTCTCTTAAATTCAGTTTCGGACACTGCACGGTTGTTCAATTCTTGCTCGAATTTGCAGAGTTCGTCAGACTTGCTAGTGAAGCTCAAAAATTCATCGTTTTCGGCGGTTGACCTTAATTGTGATTTGGGTGGAGAGAATGACGCGGAGAGCGAGGCGGTGATGGCTTCTTGTAGTTGAAGGTTGAAGGCCAAGTCCAGGTCGGACTCGAAATCTTCCGCAGACATAAGTTCACGGCGTCGAACGGCGGTGACGCCTTCCAACTCCGGAGTCCTGTGAATTGAAATACGATGTGGATGTTTCCCTAAAGCAAACAGAACCGAGGGAGTCGAGCTTTCTTTCACAGAAATCTCGCTGATTGGCGCTAAAAAGTATATTTCTTTGGATATTGCTATTTGGGGACAATCATCACGAGTCCATTGCAGGGGATACAAAAGAAATTCATTTGAAACGTACCTTTTTATTCTAATGTTACTATTATTTCACTTTAATTTTATATACGAACTAAAATTCAACAATAAGGGTCTCACAATATTTTAACCACGTTTCACATCAACTTTCATCAAAATTTACTACAAAATCTTATATCAATCCCCACCAAACAAGTGGTTAATCAAACGAGCGACTATAATTTGATTTTTTGATATTTCCCTGTTCGGCCCCAATTAAATTAAAATTTATTTTTTTCTCTTCTTATTAACTACTCATTTTCAATAAAATAATATTATACAAAAATTTAAAAAATTTTCCTTCTTTTTCAGTCACACATTTTTCAAAATTTATTATTCTCTTCATTAAAATGTGAATTAATGAAGCCCAAACAGGGGCTAAGGTAGCTAAGGTAACTCCGTCTAATGTGAACCAACAACCAATTTTGCTCTTTTTAGTAATAAATTTTGAACGCAAATAATTTGATGGCTTGTTTGAGAGAGACTTTTTTAAAAATTAATCTTTTTCAAACTTACTTTTAACTATATATGACTTAGCCCATGTTTAGCTCGCATTATTTGAAATTTTAATGAATGGAATTTTATTTTTTTAAATGTGTGATTAAAAAAAATTGAGATTAAGTATAATATTATTTTATAGAAGACCATGCGGTTGATAAAAAATGGAGAAAAATTATTTATACTTTTAAAGTGGGCCAAAGTTGGCCTTAATCTTCTAAAAAATCATTTTTTTCTCGTGACCTCGTAGTGTTTTATTATTTTTTAATAACACATTCTCCTAAAAACAAATTCTTCAAAAGAATTCTCCCAATTAAACGTTGAATTATAAAGTAAGAATCCTCTTTCTTTTTCCACATTTTCTAATTTTACCATATTTATTTTTAGTTTCAGTTTGCATTTTTTTTTTCTATAGCTTGAGCATTTTTCCAAAAAAAAAAAAATTGCACTATCAATCCTAAGTAAATTATAATTACCATGAAATGAAATTCACCTAATGGAGATTGGAGTACAAAACTTTATGCAAAGGTTATACATCAAATGGTACTATTGTTGGTATATAGAGATTATAAACTATAGGAATCGAAGGGTGGTATTGTTAATGCTATTCGATTATCAATATTAGAAACGAGTTCGTCAACATCGATATGGCTGATTGAAAAAAATCCCAAGGTAACTAGGATGTGGACACCCTCATGCTCTTCGATCTTAAATGCCATGAGCACTATTTGAGACGAGCTCAAGACTCGATGGGTATTTGAAGACAACCCTTGTCTGGCTATCATAAAACACAATTTTAGAGTAACTTGCTCCACAATATCGAAATAATAATTTGCCACATGTTTTACCTTCCCTCCCAAAATTTGACATCCAGGAGGGTGTATTAGGTTTTATTCCTACTTCTACATGCCCAGCATATAGTGCTTTTTTTCACTTCTTCAATATACTAACTTGATCGTCAGAGGAACAATAGAAGAGAGTCCCTACTCTATTTCCAAGTTATCGAAGTAGTAGATAGTTTTTTGAACTAAACTTGTCCATTAGTTTTTGAATATATTATTGTAAGTGACAAATACAAATAGTTGTGGTTTCTTATTTCAGTAGAGACCAACTCGAATTTCCTTATTCGAGTGCACATGCATAATTAGTTTTAGTACTGGAGATGCATAAAATTTTAAAGAAATATCAGTAATTATTGCACAAAATACATTAGAGCATGACTCGTATAACTAGAAAGAGTTCAAAACTGTGTTTACATAATGTAAAGTCATAGAGGATGGACAAAAGCTTGGACCGCATTCATGTTAAGAGTCAATTTTTTTTGTTTTGTGCAGACAGGGTCAGTTAATTGATCTTTATCCTTTGTCAAAAGTTGAAGATTTGTGAGTTTATCAACAAACTTTCATAGGTAAAATGAGTTTTGTTCTCACACTTGGACATTCAAGGAGAGATTGATTGATCAAAAGTAAAGTGTATATACCTTCACCTCGTGAAATCCTAGTCACCTCCACACAGAGGCCTCGTCCAAGTAGACAATCCAGGCCTATCGAATAAGTTGAGACTCAAGACAAGCTTCATCTTATAACAAGATCGACCTGGGCATATGGTTCAAGGTTGAGGATTAAGTTACACCGCCTTACCAACAACCTTGGCTGATGAGCCCATGGCCTAAGACCCGGAGTTCGGTTGAGGTTTGAGTTGACGTGCAAAGGCAGGACCCATTGGCTAAAGATAAGTTCAAAGTTTGAATGAGCTGAAGCCAACGAGTGCCATGATGCATTGGCCGAGGCCTTGGCACTTGGAAATCCTTTCAAGGTATGGAGAGGAAGCCGACAAGTTGACAAACATGGGACATGGTGCCATAGATATCCCACTACAAAATATTTGTCTACGGGCACTACTTATCGAGGTATTCACCTAATATGGCAAGTGTCAATTTATCAAATCAATATGTTGGATGTCATTTCGTCATAATAAGAGAAAAGATGAGTGACTTGGTGGAACAAACGGTTTGATATGTTCATAAATATAAACCTCCAAGTGGTAACCCTTATCAGTAGCCCACTCCCTACTAAGTGACGGGGATGGGTTAGCCACCAGTCAGCAAATAGGAGGGAAAAATTGTCTAAGAAATAAAATTTTACCTAAAACGGGTTCATCCTATAAATAGTCCCAATTTCCACAAAGCTAATTGTAAGAATTCGCAACATTCTTTAACAAGAGTTTCGCGTCAAGAAACTTACTTGAAATGATGAATTCCAAGATCTTTTCATGGTTGAATCACCTTGCATTCCAAAACTTCAAAATCTGCATTTCTTGTTCTCGGATTGTCTCAATCCCGATCACAATGAAAGGGGATTATCATCCACAATCTAAGTGTCAATTTTTCAGAGATTTCATGTCCAAAATATGGTTCTAAGGACTTTCCAATTTTGATGTGTATTTTCATACGAATTTTCACTATTTTCATGCCATCTATTTCCAATCCATAATCATTAGATATTGTATGGGAGTTAAGGATGGTTATGGGGAGTTGTATATTTGAACTTCAAATTCAAACCATTCCCTTCAACCATTTTAATAACTTGTGGGTTGGGTCATCCCACATGGGCGACTCACGACCCTTATTTTTCTAACATCTCCCACTCGCACATGATAAGCTTGATCCGAATCACAAGGGATAACGAATGTCACATGTTAGAT
>CAIGRP010026711.1:0-12644 GCA_903798385.1 Fraxinus cuspidata | reverse complement strand
TTTTGAAGAAGTTAAAACATTTGAATGACCTCTTCAAAACAGAAGAACATTCAATTAACTTTTCATTAAATTATGGGGTCCTCAAGTGATGAAAAAGTTCGATAATTTAACACCTTCTACTATCTCCCATCGAAGAATCAAATAAAGAGTCCTAAAGGCCTAACATAAAATTTATTTCATCTGTACATTATTTGCATGATTTCCTTTTTTTATTAATCTGCCTTATCAATTACGAAAATATGTCCTTTTGAAAAAGCAAGCATCCTCATCCAAAATAAACTTTTTATCAACCTCACTCAATAAAACGTGGTTTAAAATAATTAAATATCCTAATTGGTAGCCAATGACATTGATTAGGAGAATAATTGTTGTATAATNAATAAACTTTTTATCAACCTCACTCAATAAAACGTGGTTTAAAATAATTAAATATCCTAATTGGTAGCCAATGACATTGATTAGGAGAATAATTGTTGTATAATTATACCACTAAAATAATTATTATATATCTGTAAAGGTAATAGCCCAAAAGGAAGATGATTAATTTATGAATTTGATCCATAACGTAATGGTTGCGCAAAGGAAGAACAACTTACTTTATTATTATTAATTTTTTTTTTTTTTTTTTTGATTTGGAAGTTAAAAAAAAGCAAAATCTTCCCTAAGAAGTAACAAAAGTAAGCACTACTTTTCATGCTTATTGTGAAAGAAAAGTTTTTTCTTCTTGATTTATGTAATCAAACATTCCATCTCTAGGAAAAAAGCATGTAAAGTAGAGAATAAGAAAACTTTCAAAATGAATAATATTATTATTATAAAAGTAAAATAAACATTGATAAAGAATCTATCTTTAAACCTTAAAAAAGATGTTTTTACTTTAGAATCGCCAAAAGATGATTATATTGGTATGGCTTTAAATTAAATCTACTTGCATAAGTAGGGAATTTGTCTCTATGCTGGCTTTTTAAAAGCTAAGGAGTTTGGGGGGAAAGGGAGGTTTGATTAAATTCTTGTCTACATTCTTTTTCCCCTATCCATCTCCAAATACCTTCTCTTTAGGGTTAAAAGAACTCCAAACAAGCTACATAAAGTTAAATTTCACATCGTTCCTTAAATACGAGATAGAGGTAGGTAACTCTTGAACAACTTTATCTAAAATTATAATGAACTAATTATTTATTTAAATTTATACTTCAACACATCAAAGATATGTAGACTAAGTTTTTTTTTTTTTAAGCAAATGTGTAATACATGTACAATTTGTATAATACGATGACAATAAGATTTAAATCGATAACTTTACTTGCTCTGATAGCTAATAAATTTACTTATAAATTTTTGAATCTTAAACACTTTATGTTCCGTAACTCGAGCAACCAATGTTGGGTATATTGAGTTTTCGGGTTCCGTCTTAAAATATCTTACTTGTTAAGGAAAGTAACTCAAATTCTTATGTCACTTATTGTGTTTATATTTCATTGACATTGCATCTTGACCTTAATAATGTTCCCACATACTCATTTGAGCTTTAAACAGATCAAATTATTTGTTTATGATGTTGACTAGGATATCGTGCCGAGGCTTGAGATTCCACCTTAAAAATATCAATGATGTTAAGAAAATTAACAAAAATATTAATATTTAATCAATGTGAGATTTTATCCTCAGCAAAATGAACTCATTTTTGCATAGCTTTGGCCAACCATTTTCATTATAACATTCTTCTCGATTATAATATAGATGCACTAGAAAGATGGTGGTCGAATTCTAGATCAAGTCACTTGGCTAATAACTAGGACTTGGATGCATAAGAAACTAAGTTCCAACTTTTCCTAACCAATTGATATGAAAGTTGGCCAATTGAGTGTCAATAAAATTTGAGAACTTGCTAGGAACTATCTAAGGAAAAATAAAAATACATGAATAATTAATCTGTTGACATGTGAAGGCATTTGGAATCTAATTAATTTTCCTCAAAAGCAGGAAGAAAGATATTCCATGCATGGTGACTCGTTAAATTATAATGTAAGTGCAGAAAGTGGACAGCCCTTTTGACACAAAGTTGTTTACTTTTCTTGCACACCTCGTGGATTATAGCTAAAAGATTGCTTTAATCCATGTACCTTTTTTCTACCTTTAAATGGATTTACTTTTTCTCATTGATTATCTTATATACATAATGGTATGAACAATTTGTGTATTGTGAAATGATGCAATGGAAATTTTATAAGTTGATTGTTTCTAACAACTCCAAGGGTCCGTTTAATTGGTTTAAATTCCATGAAAAATGTCACATTCGAGGAATTCAATTTTTATTTTGGCTGTTTGATACGAAAGTGAAAATTAAGTTTGAATTTCAAGATACAACCAATTTAAGCTTGTTTTTTTGCCAATTTTATGGAGAATACATTCCTATGGAGTACTTGAATTTTTATTTTCCAACTTATATGGAATTGAAAAGTCTTTCCACTTTTGTCAATTAAACCGACCCTAAACTAAGGTTGATTAGAAAATTGTTTCAAGATTCAACATCTTAGTTTGGAATGTTGATGTGTGGAGCCTATTATACCATATACTTATTTTTTTCTCAATCACAGTTCGATCTAAGATTTATAACCGTTATATATAAAAGTACTTTAAAAAATGCTCACGTGAATTAGTTGTCCTAATATTTTTCTTGTGCACAAAGGGTATTAGGGAGAGTCATTGTTCTACGTGTCATAATAGAGAAAAAAAACATGGAGAGATGTGAGTCATAAATACAATATAATCCAGATGCATAGTAACTATCACATTAAGAGTGAAGCACCTCTAAACGTGTTCGATTTTGCTACAAGTACAAAAAAATTTGACAGAATTCTTACAGAAAGATGCTTTGCAGTTTTTTATTGATTTTTGACACAATAAACACAGAAAATGTATTATAGAGATGCTGCCAACGCAGCATCACCTGTTTATTTCTGTCAAAAATTCTATGTATCTATGGAATTATTCAATCGTGTTATGCTTGGTTTTGCTTATATTTTTCTTATTTCACGCTATTAATTGTTCTCGTAATATAAATTATTCTTTAAATCTACAACACGAAAAAACTCAGTTATAATATTTTAACTATGGTCGGGAGCACCATCCACGAACAAGAATAATAATTTATCCAAGGCTTTTTTTTCGAGTAAAAGCTATTAACTTATTGTGGCGAGTAAAGTTACATTGTGCGTAAGAAAATATAAGCTACATGTAGTGCACAATATGTGAAAGCTATTTATTTCAGAAGTAACCTATGCCTTATGCTTAACTAATTAACTTACTTTTTATTTAGAAATCTAATGTATAAAAGAGATATTTGTTTTAAATACTCATTTACAGGCTAGGTAAAAACTAACCCAAACCAATCAAAACTGACCAACCCAATCCAATCCAAATTGAACGATTTGGGTTGGCTTTTAAGTTCGGGTTGGAAATCAAATTTGAGGTCGGATTGTGTTGAATCTAGGATTATGAATTAATACCCTACCCGACCCGATGAATTAAAAATCTTAATAGCTAAAATGGAAAAAAACTTAAATATACACAATAGTGAAGACAAGAAAAGGACTTAGAATATACAAACGTCCCTTTTTTTTACTTGGGTTAATTAGCATGAATACTATATACAAATACAAAGTTATTCATGATAAACTAAAAATTAAGAACTACAAAAGAAAATATTCCTCGTTTATATATTATTTTTCTGAAAGAATACATTATATAGGTTAAAAATAACAAATGTTTTCGAGTGCTTTTAAACTTTAAAAAATTTGTTCAAATTCAATAAAAAAGTAATTGGATCCAACTTAGACCAACCCAATTCAAACCGATCCAGGCTTGATTGATTTGGGCTGGGATGGGTTGAATTAGATTTAAGCACATAATTGTATTTGATTAGTTTGAATTTAGATCCAACTGATCATGTCGGGTTGGGTAAAAAATCGATCCAAGCCCGCCCTTAGATGAGTTGAACTATGAACTGTGTCATTTCGGGCTTAAAGGATTGGATCTGTTCAACATCAAATGTACTGGGCCTTAATTCTTGGGCTTATGCCTACTTATATCTAGATACTTAAAGCTCAGGTGCTCAACTTTAATTTTCGAATACTGCCTTAGCTTATGAGTGTGGTTGGGCCTTGAAAAATATTTATATAGTGGACCTGATATAGCCCACCGGCCCACGCTGAAAACTTGCACGTTAATTGGTCCACTACCACTCAAAACAGAATTGTATCCAGACGTAAGGATGTTAAAAGGGTCAAATCGAGCACAAATCAACTCGTTTCAAAATTTTGTGACTTCGATTTATACCGTCGCTTTCTTTGGGGGCGAGGTGAGGTGAGGCAAGCCGCTCGCGCCTGTCACATTTTTTATTATTATTTTTAAAATTTCATTGAAAATTTAAATTCTTTTACCTTGTGAGCAAGACGCGAGCCATTGAGCGGAATAGAAAATGCTAGCTTGGTTCACCCCATGACTCACCTTTTGGATGAGTCAGTCAGTGATTCGTCCTATTTGATATCCCTCTATCGAATATCGATACTTTTACACTTGTAAGTGAACATAACTATGTTTTGTCCAGCGTCTAAATACTAAATAAGTCGTTTGAGAGAAGTTATAACGGAATCATAATATAAAGGAATAGCGGGTCTTGCACAACATGTAGATAATAAATGAAATACTAACTGTGGATTCTAAATAATGTAAGATTATAATTTTTCTCCGACGAGTTAAATTGAGCGGTACAATTACTAGTAATGAAAGTTGAGAAATAGTTTATAAGCACTTAAAAGCTTATAATAAGATAGACTTTTTATAAGAACTTAAAAGAGTCATCAAGTACTTATAATTAATTAAAAGCTTAATCAAAGATGGAGCTGGTGAAGGAGCTGGTGAAGGAGGACTCTTTCCGCGCAATAGATTCGAACTCATTCAAACCAAGGCCACGTCATTAAATTTATCCGTTACGTCTTCCAGAAGCTCATTTTTT
Source organism: Fraxinus cuspidata (assembly GCA_903798385.1). Taxonomy (NCBI): domain Eukaryota; kingdom Viridiplantae; phylum Streptophyta; class Magnoliopsida; order Lamiales; family Oleaceae; genus Fraxinus; species Fraxinus cuspidata. Next base: position 7,627 of record CAIGRP010026711.1, on the reverse strand, counting down.
CTATTAAATAATTATTACTTATTATTAGTAAATTAAAAATTCAACATAGAGAGCAACCAAAATGGGTGGCGGTGGACTGAGCAAGCTAGGTATTGCACTCACTATAATCTTTGTGATCTCGCTGGTGGCGCTCTTCGCCGAACTGTTCTATGTGTTGTGGCGCCGCCGTGTCTTCCGCCGCAAAAATCCACCACCCAGAAACGGCGAATTTCAACTGCCCCAATGTTTTTCTTCTTCAGACAGAGAGACTTGTTTTCCGTCAGTGATCCCTTCAAAGGATCTCCTCTACTTCTTCTGTGTAAGATCGCAACCCCGTATTGAACCCAACTCCATTTCTCCGACGAGTAGTAATGAGCTAAGTTCAAACGAGCCACCGGAAACGGAAGTTATAGATGTGTGGAAGCTTCAGAGAATGTGTGGACCGCCAAGATTCTTGTTCACAATCAAAGAAGAGGAAAAAGAGGACTTGGAATCGCTCGCTGAGAAATCATTGTGTTCTTCTGCTGAAAAAGAATCCAACAAAAGTAATAGCACTAGCATTAGAGAAAAAGTGACCTTGAAGGAATGTTTTGAGGTGGTAGAAGAGCCGCCCAAAGCCGCAATGGTGGTTAATAATCACGGCGGCGGCGATGAGGCGGAGTTTTCAACGCCTTGTGCCTCTCCTATGTATTTCACTCCTTTGGCTTCGCCGATTCACGAGGAGGTTAGTGATAGGACATCAGAAGAAAAAACATAGCCGATTACTCTGTAGAGTAACGGAGTAAAATGTATTAAATATTAATCGCCGGCCGGCGATTTCGATTTTCATTTGACCTTTTTTCTTCTTGTATTTGGGAATATATTGTTGAACTATAATTAAATCTTTAGGACCAATATGCTCATTTTTAAAAGTCGATGATCAACTTACTACTTGAGTAATAGGTTGCAGATCAACACCTAATTTAACTTAATCTAAATATTTAATTGTTTAAACATGTAACTTAATTAAAAAGGGAAAATAAGCTGGTTTATTTTTCCTTTGTTTTTATCTTAGCCATGTTTAGCCCCATTTTAATGAGATTTTGAAATAGTAATTTTTTAGAGAATGTATAATTTAAAAAATACATAAAAAAAGTTTTTAATTTAGGTTTAATATTATCTATTGAAGAATGTGTAATTGAAGAGACAGAGAGAGTGAAATGTATTAAAATTTTAATGGGCCCAACAAGGGATTAGTTTCTTTTACTCTTGCTTGGTTAATTTCGGCCGTCATCATTCAAGTTTTCTAAGGTCAATTTGATGATCATTGAAATGTTTTTTTTATGGTAATGATGGCTCACGTTTCTAATAGTTCCAGTAATTGTCACTCTACTTGACACCATTAAGTGCCTATGCGTCACAAAATAATATTATTTAAGATGTCACATCACATACGAGAGTTCAAGAATTTAAATCGTGACGAGTTTTTCAATAAAATTTCTATAAAAATGAGTATGTTTCATAATACTTGAAATCGTGCCACACCTTTAATTCTTGAGCACGATTTGAAGAAGATGATTTAGACACAGACTATGGAAAATATGTGGATGCTCGAGTGTAAGTGTAAGATTGGACCTACAGGTATTGGACTGGTCTAGCCCAATATTTTATGTATGATGCTAAGCTTCAGATAGAATTTCAAGTGAATTAAATTTGGGTCGGGCTTGGGTTATATATAGAACGGGGATGACCAATTTTTTGGCCTATTTAACACCTGAGAAAGTTATTAGTTCCTTTTTAATTATATTTCAAGAATATTTAAATATATTTATGTAAGTTAATGTCTAAGTAGTGCTTCATGACTGAAGTACAGGATAGATTTTTTTAGTTTTAGTATTTGATAGTCAACTGAGCTCGTCCTCAAGAACCTTGCCTTAAACGGGTGTAGACCTATGTGGTGGCGATCGTGACTATTATGATCTAAGACTGATCTTGTATGTCGATAAAGGCTTATTAATTGAATATTTTAAACAATTTGCTAATTCATCTTGTTTGAAGTCACTATGTGAAACCTTTATATAACTCGTCATTCTTGAATATGATATTGATGTAAATATGTGGAATTATGAAAAAGATTGACGATTTTGGTTATATATATGATCTATCTCAAAGAATAATATCATCATGTGAAAGTGATTAGATGTGTCACTAATTCACAGGAAGATAAAAGGATCATCAGTGGAAGTGACTAGACACGCTTCACTAATTCATAGGAAGATAAAAAAGGATCATTGAAATTGGACAATTGTTACGAGTCCCTTTCCATAAAACAATTATTAGTAGGTATAAATGGTGGAGATTGAAAGGAACCCAAGTAGGGTAGGTGAAAGATGGACACTATCGGGACTGGATGTTTTCCTAGTCAAGTCGGGAAATTGGACCGATTGATAGTGGCACGCATCGATTTGGGCGATTTCTTGACTTGATGTGTCGATTTTCAGGTTAATTCGAACTCAATCAATAAATTTCGATTTGATATTTTTTTTAAGAAAAAATAAAGATTTTACGGGCATTTTACCCTTGAAATCTACCAAACCAATATATATGTTGAAATTGATAGATGTCATCATGTTAATCGTTCCTACTTTGACACGATGCATCACAACAACCAAAATTGGGCCATGAGTGGCCATAAATGTTGACTATAACACATAATGTATTCGTCTTCCTTGTTATGTCACCAACCCTATTTTAGGACTCCTCTTTTTATCTTCTACGAAAAGTGTATACCATTTTGTCTTGTATCCACTCTTCTTAAAGGAATGGGAAATAATAATAAAAAATATATTTTATTATGAATACCTTTTACATTTTTTTTTTAAATTTGAAAAGTTTATCTTGAAAGTATTGCTTTTGTTGTTTTTTGAGGGTATATATGCTACCAACAACTGAAAAACTTTGTACCGACCAAAGTCTACCACCGATAGTGCCATTAGTAAATGAAATTCTCCAAAAGTCTAAATCCATACCAACACACCCACAAACATCCTTTTCTCCCTATCAACAAAACTCATTTTTTACTAACCCTGTTTGGTGGAGATTAAAATTAGTTTTTTAGTAGATTTTAATAAAAGTTAATGAAATCTGTGATTGAAAAATTGTAAATTCCATGAAATATGTTATTAAAATTAATTATTGACTTTGTCTTAAATTAAAATCTTGATTTTATTTTCCATCAAACAGAAGCCAAATATTTTGACCTATTATCGAGCACACATACCACTCATTTGTTGCTTTAATTTTCAAGAATTGGATACTAAAATTCTCTAGTGACCCACTCGAGAAACAAAAATCTTTTGGACGACCCTTTCTAGTTGAATAGTGAGTTTTAGTCACTAAGCAATGTTATCCAATTGGCTAACTCAACGAAAAGGTTCAAAAAAGCGCGAGAAAGTAATAAGCAACTTTAATATATACAGTACAAGTACGATTCTCACAAGAATATTAGTTCCCACCTTCTTAAGAAAATAGGAATAGCCGTATGTATATCAATTTTGAAGGACGAAAATATGTAAGTATTTATTAATCAAAAAATATAAAAATAAAGGTCATAGTTAGGCAGAATTATTTATATTTGTCACATGGCAAGTCCAGTTTCTACTCCTAGATTCAACAAAAACAGCTCAGAAGTTCCTTAAACCATGCAATAAAATATTATAAAGTAAAACCATAACTAATTAATAATTTATTAACAATAATTAGCAAAAGTAACAATCATATGAAATAAAGCAACACGTTTACTCCCCACTAAAAACTCACTTGACTTTACTAAGCAAGAAACAATTATTGAATAATTTTTATAATTTCTTACAATTGTAATTTTGCTTTCCTTGTCTGTAGTTCTTATTCATCAGCAAAATGTACAATCCATCAGAAGATTAATTAACTGCTTATAGAGAAGAATATAATTTATAATTATTCTTGATGATCACACGCTGACTTTACAACTCTGTGATAGCTGATACTTAACTGCAGTTCCCATCACGATTCCAGTATTCCGGCTATTTCCGATCGGAATATAAGCCGGACAGGTAACATGGAGGTGGTACCGGCCGGAGACGAACGTCCCAACTTTCCATTTAACACGGCCATTAATCTTGAAAACCATAAAGATAGCTCCATTAGACTTGTCCTGGTTCAAGGCTATACCGTTATACGGAGCCACAGGCACGTTGTTACCGTAAACAAAAGGCGACCAGATGTTTACGTCCTTGTGGCCCTGATACACAGGTGGTATGACTGTGTAGTAGGTAATTTGCTGGCTGTGGTAGGAGGCGTACACGTCCAGTTTGTCGTAATAAACGCCGACTCTGGAGTTGGGGTTGCGGGAGTTGATGGTGACTTGGACGGTGGTGGAGATGATATTGGGGGCGGAGACGTTGAGAGAAAAGATGGTGGCGTCTTGAAGGGTGAACCGGGGTTTCTTTGGCTGTAGGATGGCCCAGACGAGGAGGATGATAAAGAGAATGATGAAGACGAAAATAAGGAAGAAGGCACAGCACCGCCGGATGATCTTCTCCCGCCTTTTCTTGTGGTGGCTGCACTTCTCCGCCATGGTTTGGTGGCTGTGGCTGTGGTGGTGGAGGGTGGCGTGTGGCTGAAGGGTGGGTGAAGACGAGATTTCTAAGAGGAAATTGAGAATTGATTGGCTTGTCACACTTCTTATCTATAGAGGTCCATAAATGCCGTGTTAAAAATGCACAGTGGCATGTGTAAATAAATGAGTCTATGGGAATTATTGGATAGCTTTGAATTATGTAAGTGTAACTTTTTGAGTATTATGAGATTAAATTAAATTAGTACAATTCTACGTAATGAAATGTCCCTTTTTATCACGAGTAAACATTAATTATGTTTCATTCTGGCTGACAGTTGAACTCGTCTATTTATCCATACCCGTTCTTGTGCTTCTTGTTCTACCAAGTGTCGAACACCACTTCTCCGTTGGATCGCTAAACCACGAACCTGAGAGTCAAATTATTTGTATTCTTTTATCAAACTCCTCGAAGGTATTTCTTAATTAAACTAATATAACTTAAAGATCGATCTTTTTATTAAGGATAAAACCAATGTTCTAAAAAGCGCGTCTAGACGGGAAGCGTGATGAAAACGCTTCGCCTTGAATTTAAGCAGGAATTAAGCGGTCAACGACAATATTGACCCGCCTATTGCTTGCGTAGGCGCGTCTAAGCGGGCTGGAATTAAGTGGTCACCGTTGTCTTTGACCGCTTAATGCTCGTCTAGGCATTCATATGCGCGCCTCCATCTCAGACCCAAATTTTAAGGGAGTCCCCGCTTAATGCTCCCCCATGTGTTCATATGCGCGCATCCGCGCCTAGCCACGCTTTATGTAAAGTAAATACAATATTTTATAATTTTAGATGTTTGGTATGTATTATTTAATTTATTTGAATTATTGAATTTTTTACAATGATTAAAATTTAAAAATAAAAAACAATTTTTTACTCCTAAGCTTCGTCTAGGCTTGTAAATCTTGAAACTTGGCCTCCACATTTAGCCATGCTTTACGCTTTTTAGAACACTGGATAAAACCAAGTGTACAGAAAAGTATAAAAATTCTATCAAAAAAAATCCGTACATGTAACTTGATTTTTTTTTATTAAGCCTCCTTTTGATACCCATTCTCACATCTAAAAAATACATTTTCATGTCACGTCAATGAGCACACATTGTTTTTTTGTTCAAATGAATTGGGTAGAAGATGACATCTATGTCCTCATCTCATGTAATTCCAATTGTTGCCAAAATTACCATAAAGGACGTGGAGGGGTAGAATGGAGAAATGTGTGTTTGGCTTGTCAAATTGTTCACACAGTTTTTTGTCAGAGAAGTCACTGCTCCAACGTTCATTTTTTTGTTCTACAAATGAGGTAAAACGTGCCGCAAATAGAGGCTAATAGAATTGAGAATGCTACATAGTTTATAAAAGAATACACGTTATATTATTCGATTATACGAAGAGATGAGTGTAGTGTCCAAATGCAACATTGACGTGCCTAGAAAGGATTTGATCCCATCAATCTTAAAATTGTATAATTCGATCTCATTGTCGATTTTGCAACTAGTGCAAGTTTCGCGGGTCAACAATCCATAGAAGAAGTTTCACAGTAAACGTTTTATATTCAAAAGAAAGATGATCGAATCCTGACCGTTTGTGTGTGATGGAGATTGAATTAAGGAGTGGAGAAGGTTGACACGTTTTGGTGTAGATAAGGGCCCACTTGCATAATACGGAGAACCTTCCAGTTCATATTACCGACTTCATGTTTGGATTCTAGTATATACTTTTTCTTTAATCGATGGGCAAATTCATGTTTGGAGCCGACAAATTATGAATTACACAACTCATCCTAAAATCATCACATATTATTTGGTACATGGAAGAATACATTATCATTCTTGAAATATTAAGACTCGAAGTTTCATTTCTAAAATGCCAATCTCACTTAGATAAATTGTTCCAATCCTTATATGTTGATCTATATTTAGGTACTAAATCGATATAGAATTTATCATTTAATATGTCTCACAAGATGGTTGCTCGTTTGAGCATATCAATTTTGAAATCTGTATATTCCTTGTTGAGTATTATTCGAATTGAATTATTCTTTGGATTTTAATTAAATCTGATATTATATTAAGAATTGGTGTTCTATCTTAAAATGTCAAATTTGTTAAGATTTGAAATTTATCATTTAACATGAAAGAATTAAGTTATCCATGGTTTGGTAGCTAATCAGTTAACTTGTTATATCACGATCGAGTGTCATAATAGTAGCCTCTATATGGAAAGAACTTATTATGATTTATTTATAAATAGACAAAAAAGAGGTGAATAAATAGACAACGTGTTTGCAATTTACATTCCTTATTTCAAAATGTACATGTTACCTACTATTCTTTATTGAGCCCCTATTTTGTACACATTAAATTTTTCGTTATCATTTTTTTACTCATTTTCAAACACACATTTTTCAATAAAATAATATTTTTTATCACATCAATAACTTTTTCTTCTTTTTCAACCACAAATTCTCAATCATTCTACTATTCCAGAATATATTCTTTCAAAATAACGTGGCTCAAACACACCCTGAATGGTAACAAGTGACACATTTTGCTAAAAAAGCTACACACATTCCACTATAAATAAATTTACATACCAAAATACCCTACTTAAGAATAACAAATTACATCCTTTATTTTAAATATGTAACACTTTAATTTTATTTTTATTTTTTTTTATAAGTTTTCGAACTTTCAATTATTAATCGCTTTATCATATTTTTCTTTCTCTTTCACGTATCACTTAATTTACAAATAAACCTTTTTTAGGGTATCTTGATTATATTATTAACATTTTTTTTCATTCCCATTCCTTTTTTAAAGGTTAATCACATAAAAGAGAGCAATTATGCATAAATTCCTAAAGAGTTATAAGGTTGTAGAATGATATAAAAACTATTAATCCGACTTAAAATGAATAAAGATTTTAATCGGCAAACTAATAACTAATCTAAAATGTTGACCTCAAAAAATGTTGTCAGCAGATGCCGGGTCCATCCGTGCTCACGTAAGCCGAATTCCG
>CAIGRP010026710.1:0-20273 GCA_903798385.1 Fraxinus cuspidata | reverse complement strand
AACCAAACAAATGTCAACAAGCTGGATGGGAGCCGCTCAACGATAAACGTGGGCATAGCCAACCGCCTAAGAAGTGGGGGTCATCCCCTTAGAACGTGGGTGAAGTGGGAAGACCTATGTAGGATACATGGCACCATTATCTGTTGAACGGGTGCATTGCATCAGGCACCTATAAATACCCCCAATGTGAGAACGGTATGATTCTATTGAAACATTACTGCTTGAACTTCAAATACGCTTTTCTCCAACTTTTAATACGATTACTGATTCTCACGCCGGAGGTACAACAGGGGAGAAAGCTCCGACTTCATTTTGCAGGTAGCACTCATTGATTTGGAGCAACCGGAGCACCCTTCTTGTCAAGGAATTCACGGAGCTTCATTTCACTACAATTTCAGCATCCATTCTTTAAAAACAGTAGTTAACAATTCAAGTTATAGTTGTATATACAAAGAGGAAGTTTCAAAATTAAAGTTGATTAAGAGGTATTTGAGATCAAATATGTCCCAAGAAAAATTGAATATAGGTATATTGTCCACTGAACACTTGGGATAAACTTGGGTATATGATGTGGTTAATAGTTTTTGCAACTAAAAAAAAAATTTTGCAACTGAAAAAAAAAAAGGATAAAATTTTATATAGTTTAATACAAGTGAAACATGATCATTGCTCTTCATCTTATAAGTTTTATACATTAGATTCAATTAACTTTTGACATAAACACTTTTAATAATAGAGTCAGTAGATTTAAATTTTAGTAATTTGTTAATCACAAGGGGTTGTGATTGTAAGATATAAATTACATATGACTTAATCTTAAATCATCCATGGTCATAAGTAATAACGAGATACGAGTATCGTTATTACGGATAGACAATCACGTGTGACATATCTTGCTTGTGAAGTAAGTAGTTGATTTTACAAGCTAAAGTATGGTGACACTATTGGGGAAATTCCACATGGATAATTATTTGAGTGTCAGTGGTTGATTTCTAATGTTCAGTAGTGGAATTTGTCATTCGACTTGAGGTTATCATAATATCTTATATGAGAACAATCATAATTTGGTGGTGTTGAATGTTGCTCTGCCAAGGGTTACTAATGCGACATCATTCAGGTATGTCAATAATCATATGAAGGTTATTAATGATCAATAGAGGACTCGACACTTTTAAATAGTAAGAGATTATGATCTACATTTAATTTACTTAAGTTGATAACGAAATTCTTGACCACGGTGTACTCATAAATCGACAAGGAGTTTTCAACTTACATTGACTTAATAGTGGGATAAAAGATAGGATCGATAATTGTGATTGACACATTCATATCTCATAATTGATTGTATCATATTAACGAATGGACTATAGTTTTACGATAAACAATCAAATTTGGTTTGTCATACCAAGTGACATTTTCCGTCACATGTATTACCCGACACATTGCTAGATGTCATTTGAGACACGGATGTGAATTGATGATAAATTAAAAATGAGTATTTTAATTTATCGATTTTGATTAGATCAAAATAATTCACGTTGTTAGGTATTGTGATCAGGAATCTAATGGGTCACACATAAAACGAGAACTAGAAAAATGAGATTCACGAATTAATTATTAACAAGTTTTGGACAATTAATTAATTAACAAGTGTTTGACAATTAATTAATTGAATTGCTTGTTAATAAGCCCGAATTAATTAGTTGAATTAATTAATTCATTGATCAAATTTAATTAATTAGATTAATTAAATATTGGATTGAGTTAAGTTTAATAGACGGACAAGTCCCACTCATATTAATAAGCTATTAGAATTTCAGAAAAATTCAATAGAACACAATTCATTATCTTCCTATTACAAAAAAAGAGAAACCCTAATTCTCTCATTTTTGTTCCCGGTGTAGATTTTCATTGAAAACTGGAAAATTGGACAGTTGTGAATTGCAGATCATGATGGGAATTGAAAATTGTTCATGTTTGCAGAATTCAGTAAAAGTATATTTTCTATCACATTTTCTATATAAATACAAAGGAGATCCGTGGTAGAAATTGAAAATTATTTTATTTTCCGTTGTACTCATTAAGTAAATTCTCAACAGATTTTTCTAATATTATCAATTCAATACAAGTGTTCTTGTTAAGAGTTAATATTTAGTTTATTTTTAGTGATATATTTTGATTGCCAAACATCGGATTTTAGTAAAATATTTACGTTCGTGTTAAGAGTTTATATTTCGTTTTTTCTTATTAATGAAACCACATAATACAAGTATTATTCATCATTATTGAAAATGTCCAAAAGAATTCACCTAATGCCTCAAAATTGCTTGAGCAGCCTCTCTTCTCAATCTAACTAGATAAATGATTTTTTTTAGCTTTCAATTTTCCTTCTTTTCCAGCAATTAAAAATAGTATGCTTTAATGTATCTTTAATCTATGAGAAACTTTCTGATTCGACAAACTTCCTACAACCCACTGTATTGTTGTACGTAGGACACAATGCATTCACATGGTGGACCTATTAAAAAAGAGTTATCAAGCACTACGATTATACTAAATCAAGTGACGTTTTGCATTGCCTAATTTTATCCATACATTTCATAACACTCACAGCTTAAAATCACTTCCTAACATGATAAAAAGCGATTATCTACTCATTTTTGGTATCGCACTTCTTGAAGGAAGAAGGTAGGCACCACATTTTCACCATGGGGCCAAGAAAATAGCATTTTTATTTCCATAGCTAGTCCATCGAGGTAATAGACATCCAAATTGAAGATTTTACGTGGGTCGAGCGTTTCAACACATTCTCCTTTCACCCACGTTAGTCGTCTAGTCCTGTTTTAAGTGCATACTCATCAATTCCCTTCCATTATCAGTCCACCACAATTCAATTACATGTTCGATTCTTCTTAAAAACAAGTCAAACTTAGAGCTTGTTTGAGCCCTTTTTCTTTTGAAAACACAACCTTTATAATAGTGATTCTTTTTTTGAGAATGTGATTAAAAAATGGAAAAAATTTTGAATTTACATGTAAAATTATTTTGTTGAGAGAATATGGATGAAAATGAAAAGTAGTTACATCTTAGCTAGCTAAAAAAGTCCCCCGGCACGAAAATTATTCAATTCACACCATTTTCAATCTACTGCCACATTACAATTATTAAAAAACAATACAGGCAAATGAAAATAGCAGTTTCAGACACCAGCCAACGAGAATTCCATGGAAACGTTATTAGCTTATTAAAGGTTAAATTTTAATCATTTATTCATTCAGCAACTTCTGCATCTTCCTCTTCCTTCTTTTTGCCTTTTCTTGTGTATGTGCTAACACCTTGTTCTTGTTGTTCAGCTTTCTTCTGAGCTCGAATCATGGCTCGTCTTGCACGGGGCCGCATTTCACGCACTTGTCTAGGAGGCATCTCATATGGTTCAAGAGGCCTGTCACCAAAAGGGTGCTCATTGCCAGCAAATATCCTCAATTTCCTATCTCTATCCTACACAAAAAAGCAATGGTGCTAAGGCAAATCATTCAACAAAACTACTGAACTTTGGTTTTGAGACTCGAGCAATGACAATTAAGGATTATAAACTGTGTTGTACGACCGAACACGAAATGATTGGTAACTCACAGAAAGCCTTCTTGTAATATATCGAACATAACATTTCAAATATCAGTTGATAGTTATTGGTGCAATTTTTTGAAAGTCAACAACTTGAATCATGCACTCCATGTCAAATAAAGAATAGATCCTGGACTTGCAATTTTAGTGAACATATCTACTCCCCCACCCCCATTCAATAAAATAAAAAATAAAAAGTTACCTTTTAAAAAGTCATGTTTAGACTTAAGACGAGTCCAGGGGCAGTTAAAACTTATAAGCACGTATGTTCAACGACCTTTAAGGCGAATATCTTTTGCTCCCCCCACGAAAACAACCACCATACAGTGAACAGTGATTCAACAGTCATGGGAAGAGAAAAACTATTACTGACATACACTAACAGCCTTAAGTATTTATTTTGATAGGAGAAGAAAAATGTGTTCAAAAGTACCAACTCACATCACGTAATTTGTTTCTAGGAAGCATGCGTAGCACAGCTTTGCGAATTACTTCAGTAGGATCCTTGGCCATCTGGTCTTTCAAACTCCTTTCCTTAAGGTGGCCAATATAACTATAAAGTCAAAGGTTAATCGTCTGATAACATTTTCCATAATTAAAATTATTGTGTCAGAAATCTAGAATTTGCACAGGAAAATCATAGCCATCTACGTAATCTTTAATATTTCATATAGCACAAAATCAGTACTCAAACAGCATAATAACACCTGGACAAGATCATGAAACTGAATCAGTGGAAGAAAAATAAAAAATGGCATGTACCCAGTATGCCAACGGTAGAACTTATCGGTTAGTTTCCTCCCAGTGACACATACATCTTTTGCATTGATTACAATGCACATATCCCCTTCATCATGATTGGGTGTATATGTAGGCTTATCCTTGCCCTGAACCACAGTTGATATTTGTGATGCTAGCCTCCCGAGGACCTAATGAAAGAGTAAATCACGTCATTCACAAAATGTTCACGACTAGTAAATACAGTATAGTGGTCCATGTTCATCAAGACTTCCAGGTAGAGGTGTGTTTTTATACCTGTCCTTTTGCATCAAACACTCTCCATTTCAAGCCTGCCAAATTAATTCGTCTCAGTCCAGCAACTGCTTTCTGCAAGATTGGTGAATATATTCTGCTCAGCAATCATTTAAGGGTATAGCATGAACTTCAGAATGACACTAAAAAAAACCCAGTCATTAAACTGGAAAAGGTAATGGGTTAAAGGTCAAAAGGGTTCAATCATGGTCAAACCAATTAATTAAATATATATCTATATACTCTAATAATTTATAAAATAAGGTAACACAATAATGAGTTATGATGTTAATTTAATTTAACATAAATTTTTACTTTATTAATTTTAAAAACAAAAAAAAATATACAATTCTCAATCTTTGATTTTTCGGTGTTTTCACATCAAGAACCTTCATTTTTCTCTCATCCCAGTACCACATAATTATATGTCATTACCAATGCCATCATGTTTAATTGAAAATAAATCTCAGCCACATCCATTCTCTCTCTTGTTTATGCCACCCTCCCTTCTCTTTCCCCCTATTCACTTTCTTTGGCCCTTCATTTTCCTTCCCTACTACTCTATAACCGGTTAAGCTCAAGAGGCAGGAACCAAACTTGATTCTTTTTCAAAAATCCGAAGAAAGAATGAAAAATATATCACCTCAGAGTCCACTGTCTCTAAAGATTTCTCATGAAAGGATGTAGAAGTCACTACTGGCGTGAAGATGAAGAATTCAAGAGAAATTTTAAATAAAATTGCTTAAAAACCATTTATACGCAATCCAAATTGCTAAAATAGAATAATTTCACAGTTTAATAACATTGCTAAAACTGTGAAATAGTATTAAAGACCAAGCTTATTTGGTTTACTAACAATGCTAAAAAATAAAGACAAATCCACACGCAACATCACAGAAAGATAATTTTAGTTGTGTAATAATAAAAATAAAAGGCTTAAACTCAATACCAAATAAAGCCACTTCTAAAGGTCTTTAGTCTAATGAATTTGCATTCATTACTTTTCCAAGCAGTTCCAATATTTTCAACTACTGTTAACTTTTGATTTACGTACACTCCTACTAGCAGACTCCAACACTCATCGGACACTTGAGGATGTTATCCAACAAGCCACATGCCCTCTTGTTCCATTTATACATTTTTCAAATTATTAATTTGCTTTAAAGACACCTATAGGGCAAGCACCCACGTGTCCATGTCCGTGTCCATGCAAAGTAGGTTTTAGTATTAAGGTCACCCAGCAAATGGAAAAACTGCTGCAAAAGGTATCGCAATTGTGTAGGAGAGATATTCTTGCTAACATATATACAAAAGCAAAAGTATTATTATCTACAAGAAACTGCAGACTTGCTGGATGCCTAATTAACATTTTGACCAAAAAAAGAGCTAACGAAACAAAAGACCAATCACATCCCTATTCCAAAATACAATTGTTCCTTCTGAAGAAAAAAATGAAACAAAATTTTCTCTTATCAAATATCCCCAGCTCCAGGTAACCTAAGCTTATAAATGGATGCATATTTACGGTGCATTTAGCCGGCTATAGATTTTGAGGGCGTAAATGTCACAGCATATTCAGTAGAATGGAATGCCTGGACAGCACTAGGAAATAACACTGAAAATAGAAAAAATAAAGTTAAAATCATGTCAAAATAGCACTCTCCAGTCATTTGCTTACTGCATACCAAATGTACCTTAATATAATTGCTGACAACACTACATGAAGTGATTTCACTGCATATATAATACTCAGCATGTGTGCTAGCCCGAAACAGCACATCCACAAATCAATCACCAGATTTATTGTTAATTTTCTCATTGTTGAATTGTCCCTCATTTTGATTAGCCCTAATTTTGACTATTACTGAAATTAATAATAATCAGCTTAAAAGGGAAGAAAAAAAAAGGGCCATAAATTTGTTATGGCTACTTGTGTTTTTGACTCCACTATAGAAGTGACTCGGTCCCTCAAATGGTAACAACAAATTAAACACACACAGCACAATTTGAAATACAAATTTTTTTTATTACATTTGACAAAAAACAATTCAATCAAACACCACACTGCATCAATATCATATTACACTCATTAGAATAACGGTAAAGAATACTAAAAAATAAGCTAAAAATAAGTAGAAATTAGCTAAAAGTAGGCAATGAGAATACAAAAATGCAAAACCGAAGAAAATAGAGAACTTACCTTCAGATTGCCATTAAATGATTGAGCTGTTGCCGTCATCGGGGCGAATCTAGGAATTTAGGATGCTGGGGCTGAAATTTACAGCAGTCGACATAGTAAATGTATATATGACATTAAAGTCAAATTCATCTCATTTGAAGTTATTCCAAGTAGGTTCGAAACATAAAATTCATGTACAACATAATCTACATCTATCTTCTCGGCAAATTCTTACAAACCGCAAACAAAAAGAAATTCACCAATTATCCATCACTACAACGATAATCCAAAAATAATTTAAAGCCGACTATGTAACAACAATTCATTAATTTGCCAACAAGGAAACAAGTTCAATTTAGGGCATTGACTTATTGATGGAAGTAGATTGCAGCTTCTTGGACTGTACCTTTTAAAACGAAATGGAAGCCATGCAGCATGCACCATTATCGCTAAATCAAGTTACCATTATAGACTAGAATTAGTGCATTTCCTTGGAAGAATCTAAGCGCTGGGTTCTAGACCTAAAATAAAATTAGAAAAAAAATGTCTTGGTTCTGTTTAAATCCAAATGCACAAGGTAGACTTATTACATAGAGGAATCATATAATATGAACCGAATCTTCCACTTAATGAACCATAGTGAGGCTACTGATAAAAAAATTTTCCTTTCCAATTCCTCTGTTGAAAGTTTACACTGATATTCCAATCTATAATTGCAGTATAGACTAGCAGCTATGCTATACCACAATTATAGAGCGGAATATTTCTAATAACTATACTTAGGAACAACTCAATGCCATAAACCGAATAAAAATCCAGACATAATGGCATGATAGTACCGAAAGATATGTAATGGCCAATTCAAATAAACAAGAAAGGAAAGATGAAAAACAATTAACAGCCGAATCAAACATGAATAAGAAATCCAAGTTGCACATTAATCCTAAATGTGCAACTCGGCAAGACAGCATTTGGTATTTCTAAATATGCCAATTAATCCTGAATGCATACTTATTCTAAATATGCCAATTATATATTTATATTGCTGTCAAAACAAGAAAATTAAAATGACAAGCGTAAACTGTCATCCAATAACTACGGGAGACGATTAACATGGAGATGCAGAGAAATCTAAACCACAAATACTACAAGGAGAACATGTGGATGAGGCAAGGCAAGTTTAATATAAAGAAAGATCATAAGTTAGAAAAGATGTTAAATCATCTACATAAATACTTGAATGACAGAAGTTCAAGCAAGGTAACACCAATATTTTAAATTTTATAGCTTGTTAATTAATCAGTAATCTATTATAGAAGGACAATTGATCAATTATTTGATTAATTACTCAATTAACAATGGAAAATCCCAATCAAGAGAACAAAAATAAACATATAGATAATGATGAATAACATGGGAATACAGAAATATCAACATGATTTTACAGAGACCAAGCAGAAGATATGAATATTCAAAACTCTTTCCTTCTAAAAAATCATGAAATTAGTAAGAAAGGATCAAAACCACTTCAGTTTACCCGATTATATGTCCTTAAATTCACATAATAACCCAGTTAATAAATAACTAAATAAAAAAAGCCCACCTTTGGTACCACCAAATTCCATCAAAACCACCAAAAAGTACTAAAATTAAGAAACCCTGATCATAACTACCACACCAACTCAATAAAAGAAGTCCTCGATTAAGATCATAACTACCACACCAAAAATGTCAGAAATGCATTTGCATTTCACCACAAATTCATGCTGTTTGCCGTCTGGGTTAGAATTTCTTGCATATCTTCAATTAATTATACTTTAAAACCTAACGAATCCCATCAAATGAACACATAATAAATTACAATCAATTCTTAATTTACGGCATATTTCTCTCAAGTGTTTTCTGCCAAACAGATTAATCCTAAATGTGTAACCAAATACTAATTTTTACTAATTCGTATAATATCAAATCAGCACTTATACCTTCTTCTGCTGATGGTTCCCTGACCCAGAGTGAGAGTCGCAGAGAGCCGTCGTCTGTCGAGCGAGAGAGGGAATGAAATGTTAGGTTTAGATTTCAGGATTTACAGCCCATGTTCTAATTTGAATCCCAAATCCTGAAGACAAGAAAGTAAATTACTAACCCTATACCGGCGGCGGTGGCGAATAAGACGTCGGGAGTAGATGAAATTGAACACGACAGCGGTCGGGACGTTTCACGTTTGCCTTGGAGTCTGATTTGTGTGAGCGAGAGAGCTGAAAGACGGGTTTTGGAAAGGGTGACTTACGAAGATACCCAAAGCAAGGGTTCTTTTCAAAAATCCCATGCATTTTAGAAATAAAAAATACTCCATAAAATTGTCACTTTTTTTCTAATAAATGACACCATGTCGTTTTTTATTTTTTATAGTAATAAAATATCATTTTTTTAAAATTAAATGTCACTTTTTCAAATAAAAATTACATTTTTAAAAATGACATACAATGTAATTTCTATTTTTAAAAAAATGATGTATCACTCAAAAAAGTAATACAAATTTTTTTAAAAAGTGGTAGAAAAAATGAAGTATCACTCAAAAAAGTAATACAAATTTTTTTAAAATGTGGCAGAAAAAATGACGTACTAAAAATGTGACAAAAATTTAAAAAGTGACGAGACTACCATCCATTTTCTTTATCATATAGCATTTTTAAGTCGATTTACCTACAAAACACAAATCAAAACGCCAAGTATCTTTATAATTCATCACCACCGTCATATACCAACTCAGCCAAGCCTAAGATGCTTGTCGCTCAAAAAAGTAACAAAAAAAGTCATAAACATTTCAAAAAAAAAAAAAAGTGACAAAAACTTAAAAAAAGTACAATCGCTCAAAACTTTAAAATATATTATTTTATGCAAATTCAATCACTACACCACCTCCACGGAGGCCAACTCAGGCAAAATGTCATTCAAAACATTATATCAAATACCAACATTTGGTTTCAACTGAAACTTTATAAAAGAATATACAAGTACCAAAACATGAAATTTGCATTCACAAACGCATGATTTTGCCATTAACACATTGTCAGCAAAACATGATTCTAAAATTAGGTATCTTTTAAAAAATCAAAAGAAAAGTATGTTGAAAGTAAAAGATATTATGTAAAATTAAGTGTAACTTTTTTTTTAATTAAAAAGTGACAATAAAAAAAAGTGCCCAATGTCACTTGTTAAAGTTAAGTAGCACTTTTTTATTAAAAAAATGACATACAATATCATTTTTCTTTAAAAAATGATGTCTATCATTTAAAAAAAAGTTACAAAAAGTTCAAAAAAAGATGATAGAAAAAGTGACGAACACTTAAAAAAGAATGATAGAAATAAAAAAAGGACAAATGCTCAAAAAAATGACAATTCAAAAAAGTAACAAAATACCAATTAAAATATTGGAATCAATTCAATAAATCCTGTGGATGGTTAACTTTCTTTTATATGTTGTTACTTTGTAATCATGTTTTACTTATATTAACTAAACATAAAACATAATTTTATTTTAAGAACACAATAACCTATAAATTGGAAGTGACAAAAATTAATAAAAAAAGTGACAATTTTTTTTAAAAAAAATTAACAAATTTTTTTAAAAATAGAATTCTTCTTGGGTAGATTATTCTTCGAAAGAACACACAACACACGTCTTATGTTTGAAACTGATTGAAGAAAACCTTATTAGTAAAGAAAATGAGCATCAACGTGGAGCAAGATTTATCCAGTGCGTACTCACAAATAGCGGTTGCGGGTTCCTACGTCAACAAAAAAAAAAAGTATCAACGTGTTAGTCGCTACAATAGGGTCATTGACGTTGCATGAAACCTTATCCCTTCAACGTCTCCCTTGCTTTCGAAACAAGCTCTTGATTACTCAATTGGACATCTGATTCTGCAATTATTGTCTAAATTTCATTGCTAAGAGCACAATAAGCTTTGCTGGCATTCCCAGTTAGTCCATTGAAAATGTTTGCATATAAAAGGAAACCAAAAGGCTGACCAAAATGAAAGTAAGCGAGAATTTGGGGGTGAGGGGATAGTATGAAATAAAACCATTAGGATTTAGTTTTAAAATTGATGAAAAGATGCTTATTTTTTACTTTGTATTCCCTTTTCACATGGTTTATCAAAAGAATATTATATTTAGGGTATATAGTTTAATTTTCTCTTTTGAATTTGGGGAATTGGGCTAGGTGTTATAAATTTTAGGGAAAATTAGGGTGTGTACCCTATAAAAAAATAAGTATTTTGATTAATACATTTTAAACTAATTAAACATTTTAATCAAGTAATAATTACGTCTAATCTAAACCATTAACTAAAACGGGTTCCAACCCCCCTAAAGTAACCCAACCCAATAGAAACCCCAAAACCCACTCCTCTCATCCCTAGAGGCGATTTCTCATATCTGAGAAAACTCGTTTTGTAATCTCCATTTCTGACCATTTTTTGTCGATTTCGTCTTCGTATTCCCTCATCTCCATTCATCTTCAATCTCCTCCTTCTCATTTCTTGGAGATCTTATACTCCGATCCTAAATCCCCCAAATAGTTGAAACCCTAACATGTTCTGATCAAAATCCAAAAATCTAAGTTCGATTTTGACTTATTCACTTCGACACCGACTCCGTTACCGGACTCCCACTCCTATTTTTGCAATGGCTAGAAAAAGTGGGTTGAAGAAAAAAAGAAATATTGATGAAGAACCGAAGAAAAACAAAATATCTTAAATATCTTATAAACCCAAGGTAGCATTAATTTCTTCAATTTCTCCTCTTGTGTATACGTTTTATTTTTAGTTCCTTGTTGGTAAATTGACTTTCTGGTTTTGATATTTCGTATGTGATGCTATGCATTTTAAAACATTTCACAACTTACTTGCCTTTTGTTTTGTGTAAAATGAAATATACATAGGTCGGTGAGAGGAGAGGTGGGATTTCGTCAATTGAAGTAACCATGTCCTTGCTATTTTGGTTATGAATGGTGGGGTGCCTGTGAAAGTTGTGATGTCAGTGCTAGAAGAATGGACAGCATCAATGTGCATTCTAGTTTCTCAATTTTCATAGTGATTATCATGTGTTTGATTTCTATAGCATGTACTAAATTATAACATTGGTGTGGGGTTTGCTATAAACATCTCAACATTGTTTTAAGGCCAAAATTTTGTTAGAGAAATTTTGTTATTTTCTATTACTTTTTTTGTTATTTTCTGTCATTTTTTGAGTGTTTGCCAAAGGTGATTCATGCACGTTCATACGTTCACAATGACTGATATTTGTATGTAGAAAAGAATTTTATATCATCTTGTAGTATCATAAGTGGTCAACTTCTAGGTAGCTTGTCTTTATGTTTATCACTTTTAACAATTTGAATGATCATGACTTAACTTGTATTCTATTTTGTTGTAAAATTATATATCTAGATGTTCACTTGAATCTAGGCAAATATGAGTTGACACTCATGCATAGGCCTTCGATTTTATGTCACTTTTTTTGTGACTTTTAAAATTTGTCACTTTTTTTATTTATTGTCACTTTTTTGAGTGTATGCACTTTTTTAGTAGTTGTATATTACAAACTTATTTTTAGTCATTATAATATGTTACAAATGTGTATGTTACAGTCTTTCCTAGTGCATGTATGTTTTGTTGAATTTTATTTTAACTGTATCCTTTTCCTTTTTGTAGGATTTCCTCAATCATGTTGGTTTAAAGGAAAAGTAACATTATTATCTCCACATGAGGTGATAACTGAACTAAATGAAATTTTACTTCACATCAAAAGGCTTTATTTAAGAATACATGCTTTGGTACCTTCATTGATTTGAAGAAGATAGTATTGCAACTACAATTGATACACCAGTTGTTGCTTAGACAAGTTAAGCAAACTAATTCAAATGAAATGTGGTTCAACATTATGACAAATTTGAAGATTTTCAGTTGGGCTTAAATGTACTGAAAATGGTGACTTTACTTGATATAGAAAGAATAGTCGTTTAAAAGATCAGTACTTCAAAGATTACCAAAGCATCTCAACAAAAGAGGTCCAAAAGTGTTTTTAAATTTGCATGCTGACACTTTAGATAAAGATGTCATTGATATATGCATAGTTTATCTGATTACATCCTTCCTCTTTAGTACATCATATCATAGGGTAGTTGATGACTCATTTTTTAATCTTGTGGAGTTTGAGGAGTTGAATTCTTTCCCATGGGCTATAGAAGTTTTTAGTATGACTATATCATCCCTAAATTGTGCATTTCATTAGAGAATGAATAATATTTTTATGGAAAATAAGTTTTTGGATTATAGGTTGAATGGATTCTTAGTTGCTTTTCAAATATGGATTTATGAAACTGTTACTGTTATTGCTCAGAAGAATCACTACATTAAGCATAAACCTCAGCGTCTTCGGATGTTGAGTTGGAGTTGTAATCAGCATGTGACATCTGTGGGGTTAAGGAAGAACATTTTTATTTGATTAATGTAAGTTTTGTATCCTTTTATTATTTATTTTATGTGTTTAATTTTTTCTATTATTTATTTGATTATGTATTTTTCAGTTGGAAGTAAATCAAATTGTGCCTCTTGAGGCAGAGAAGGAAGAAGAGTATGCAAATGGTTTATTTGTTGAAGGTTTTGGGATTGACCAGGATGATGATGATTTTGAGCATCCCATTGTTCAACAGAAAAAAGGTATTGGATCGAGGAAAAGCAAAATCTATTGATCGAGCTGGAAGGTACGTAGAAAAGAAAAACAAAGGGAAGATTGATGAGATTTGTGGGCATTTTTTCTTTTTAATTTTTTTTTCATTTCAATTTCTTGCTTCTTATTATTCTGTGTTCTTTTCAGAAAGTCCAGCAATCGAATGAAGAACTTTTGAGACAACTGTCTGAGGTTGAACTGAAAGTTGTTCAATCAAATGATCTAATTTTAAAACGTATTACAGATCTCAAAATTAAAATTTAGCCAAACCCAATGGAGGATCGTCTAAAAGATGTTGAAGAAAGGATTAAAACGAATGAAAAATTAATGGAGCCTCTACAAAATCTAGAACGCAAAGTAGACAAGATGTTAGTTGTTAATGAAGAACCAATGAAGGTATTTAAGAGTTTTCGAGTTAAAAATTTATATTGGTGACCCTTTATCACTTTTTTAACTTATTGTCAATTTTGAGTATCTTTGTGATTTTTTCGTGGGATGGCGTGGAGAGTTTACCCGATGAAACAGACAAGGTGTTTAATGAATTTCCTATTTTTTTAGGCATAGAGTTTGAAATGAATGGTGGGGAGAAATATGTTGAGGTGCCTGTCAGAAAAAAGTGACAAGGCAGTGGAAAAAAGTGACAAGAAAATCGAAAATAGTGATAAGACACTTGAAATGAATTTGAATGATGAAATAGAATTTCATGAAGATGATTGGTTAAGAGTTTCTAATATTGTTGCTCGTAGTTTAGTAAAAAATTGAGTACTTGTGTTTTCATTTTATTATATATATTTTTTAGAACTTATGTCTGTTTTTACATTAATATAATTTGACATTTGTATTTTTGTTATTGTTCATGTTTCAACGTGTTGCATCATCAACTGATAAAGGTAGATTTGAAGTGCTTGAAAATGAATTTGAATTGAAAGATGAAGTCTAGAAAAATGTTGTGGAAGTCACGGTTGCAATTGAAGCCGAGACCGGAATGGAAGAGGAAAATTTTGAAACTATTGATATTGATGATGACGTGACCCCGTCATGCCGTTGAAGAGACAAAAGAAACCTGCAACGCTTCTTTAGTCTCCCTAGGTCAATGAATATGATTCTACATCGGGAACTAAAAAACATATTGTAAAAGGCACTTTCTCATTCCCAATTGGTGTGGGCCCTCCGATAGCAAATGATGTTGATGCTTTTGAGCTTTGGTTCATGAAGGGATTGTTGAAAAATAAGTAAGTTGTTACTAGTATTTGTTGTTTGTGAATTTTTTCAAGTAAAGTGACATTTCATGTAACTTATTGCATTATATATGTGATGTAGACATAAACATTTCAATGATGAAAATTCTATTATCAATCATTGCTTCTACTTTGGTGATATTGTTGTATCTACAAAACAGTGGTGGTACGAATTATTTATTCCGAACAAATGTCTTGAAGACACGGTAATTTATTTTATTTGTTGGTGTTTTAAGATTCTTTTATATACTTTTTAGTACAATTGTTGATTTTGTAATTTTTCCCTTTTCGTGTAACATATCGATGTAACACTTGAGGAAGATGTTAAGGCATGAAAATGATATAAGCATAAAGGCCACAACCACAGACTTTCCATTTGATAGCCAAATTAGAGGGTTGTATGCTGAATTTTGCCAAGATAAGCCTGCTCTAAAAAAAGACTCGTCTTCTTTCATATGCTATTGGGTTATATATGCCGTGTAGTACAAGTTAGAGACTTGTTGACCATGTACTTATGCCAATTGGAAAGTCAAATTCAGCTCATTGGATTCTCTTTCATTTTGACATTCAGCATATGTGCCTTAATGTATATAATTCGTATCACAAGATTGTGAGGAAAGCTTTAATAATTGAGGCTGTTAAACCATTTTCTGATATAATTCTCCATCTTCTTTTTCACACTAGCTTCTTTGAGGGAAAATGGTATTTCGGAAGAAGATGCTTTGAATCATTGGTTGTAAAAATGATTCCAAAACTTCCACAAAAAAATAACAGGTTAGATTGCTTTCTAAAGATGTTTTTTTTTTTCATTTGACATACAAGTGTGTAATTGACTAAATTCCTTTTCTTTCTTTTTTTTGCATTCAGTGGAGACTTTGGAATATATGTAATTAAGTATGCCCAGTATTTCGTTAACGGAAAGTTTAATGAAATGCCAAAAACATTTAACATTCCACAGCCTAGAAGAAACTTGGCAGCACAATTATATGCTTATGGAAAGAAGAAGTAAGATGAGAGTTATGATACAGATAATGAATGAGTGTCAAAATGAGACTGATTTGAAGAAGAAGAAGAAGAAGAAGAAAGTGATTTTGAAGAAGTAGACATGTCTTGTTATGTAATGACTGATTTAGTATTAGAATATTATGTGGATGTACATAAATTGGTTGATAGTTGATGTAAGTAATGATTGATTGGACAAAAAAGTGACAATGTTAATAATGGTAGGACAACTTCACTTGTTAATTTTTGAAGTTTTGGACATGTTTTTATTACAATATAAATGGATCACGGAAGTTGGTGATGTAGCTGATCAACATTAGTACTAGTATTTAACTATAACATGTTTGTAGCTTCTAACATGTTAGCAGCTTGTAGAATAAAAAGTGACATAATGTCACATTTTTAATAAAAGTGACAATTAAAACGGTGACATTGTCACTTTTTTTTTTTTTAACATACTAGTCACTTGTATATCACTTGGCATAATCGAGGTCGAACATATCCTACTACTCCAAAGTCAAAGTACGATATATCATCTGGTTTAACAAGGCATGGCATAACCAGTTATCCAAAGAATTGCAATATGTTACCTAACTATAACATATTTGTAATTTTTAACATGCTAGCTTTTAACATGTCAAAAAAGTGACATACGACAAAAAAAAGTGACATTGTCATATGTCACTTTTTTACAAAAAAGAAATACCGTGTCACTTTTTTTTTTTAAAGTGACATTATATTGCGGGTTGTGGTAGTTTGATATTTTGTATTCATGCTGAAAGGCTGGGCGGATGATGCTGGAACCTGATCGATTTATTAAGTAACAATGCTTCTAACTGTAAGTTTAATGTCAATGAAGTATGATATTCATTATCATATAAACATGCACATAACAAACCATTTTTAAGAAATTCATCTCCATCAAAATTTATCGTCACTTTTTTTTTAATAAAGTCACATACATAATAAATTTCAGAATTGGCATTTTGCTTAGAATATTTGAATTGAAAAATATTCTAAAACAAAAATTATCTAATAATCTAGTTTCATGTGTCTTCCAACTTCCGTTTCTTTTGTGGTTTCTTTTTCACATTTGTTGAATTTTGACATGATCTACGATTGTGGCCATTATTCCCACATCTTTCACATTTTGCACTTTGGATTTTCTCTCGTTTTGGTAGTATCTTTTTTCTTTAGGTCTTCCGAATTTTCTTTTTGGATTAGGAGTCAAGACTACTCTTACTTTTATCTCATTTGGTACATTCTAGTCACTGTGATCTCCAAGTGAAAAATTGTTCCACTATAGGTTTGAATATACATATATGTTGTATAATATACCGAACCATATGAATATGAATTTCCCTTTATTTTTGTAATAACCGCAAGTGCGTGTACACACAGAATCTTGTCCACTTGGAATTGGTTGCATTTGCATGTTCTTTCTTCCATATTCAACAAATATGAGGTACAACCATCATTAACTTGGTACAATATCAAACTTGAAGTTGATACTTGTGTGGATAATACAAAAAAATACTCTATCAATAAATTTGTCACTATATTATATTAAAAAATATTTAAAGTGAAAATTCAATATGAATAGAGGTTGCAAATTATGTTATAATAGAAATCCCGACATACAATAACAACAATACAGTGAGTTTATAGCTTTTTACCTTCATTTTCTTTGACTCCATAGACTTTTCTCTCAATTTTTTCTTTTGTATAGTGAAGGTTGACCGTTTATCATTTATACGCTTTACAAATTATTGTTGTAACAAGTATATTAATGATTCCAATAAAGGCTATATTGGACAACATTTTGTTGCTTTTATTACTGAATTTAGTGATTCAACTATATTTGAAGTCATTGTAGAAAATCTGTTGTTTGTCATGTAAGCTCTTGACCATTTCTCATAACCAATATCTTTCTATACAAAGAAGATTTAAAATATTAATATTTTTTTAACCGAAAACAGAAAAATTGACTATTTGTCACTTTTTAAATTCACTTTTAACAAAAAAAAGTGATAGAATGTTTTTTTTATCAACACTTACAAACTTTTTAAACAAAAAGTGACATATCATGTTATTTTTAACAAAAAAGTGACATTCTGTTACTATTTGTTTAAAAAGTGATATCAGTTATTATAGAAGTTAACAATGATAACATACAAAATGTGATTGAATCCCTGTATTGATTTCATCAAGTTGTTTCATATGGCATTCAAAATCATTCTTAGAATATGCTCTTACAGCCCTGTTGAACAGTTCTGCAATNAAGTTAACAATGATAACATACAAAATGTGATTGAATCCCTGTATTGATTTCATCAAGTTGTTTCATATGGAACTCAAAATCATTTTGAGAATATGCTCTTACCCTGTTGAAATGTTCTGCAATATTCTTTCCCTTTTTCTTCCCACCAAAAGACAACTTTAAGTTCTTTAACAAGTGATAAGAACATATACCACGCATTGCATTCTCCTACACTTTGCAAATTGTATTTTTTATGCTTGCATGTCCATCTGAGATTATACACAATCCTTTTCGCTCATCATAAGCTTCTTTTAACATAATTAAGAACCACTCCCATGGAAAATTTCTTTCTAAATCACCAATTCCAAATGCTAATATGAAAATACTGTCGTTGACATATCGCGTACATGCAGTGAAAAGTGTTCCGCCATAGTTATTTTTTAAGAATGTAGCATCTATTACTATAACTGGTCTACAATACTTCCACCCTTGAATAGATGCTCCTAATGCCATCGAGAGGCAGTTGAATTTGTTGTCCTCATATGTCTCTATTTTTGTAATTGATCCAGGATTTGTTTGTTCTATCATGTACAAGTATTCTAGAAGCTTTTCATATGAATCCATGGGATCTCCTCTCACCAATTCCAATACTTTCTCCTTAGATCTCCAAGCTTTCTCATAACTCATCGACACTCCATATGTATTCATCATGTCACTTATAATGTTTGCA
The DNA here is from genome assembly GCA_903798385.1 of Fraxinus cuspidata. NCBI lineage: Eukaryota > Viridiplantae > Streptophyta > Magnoliopsida > Lamiales > Oleaceae > Fraxinus > Fraxinus cuspidata. The sequence goes on along the minus strand of CAIGRP010026710.1, from coordinate 1,473 downwards.
CGAGTGTATGTTGTTTTTGTTGAGATATACTTGTACACGATGAATTCTCTTACTATTGAGCTGATTGCTTGACGATGATCTTCTAAAATGACGTTATTTGAATATATACGATCATTTTTAATATACCTTACCTTGAACATATCTGTTCCACCAAGTCTTGAAACTCTAAAAGTCCATTTGCACTTGTACATAATGAATTCTCCTACTATTGAGTTGGTTGCTTAACGATGATATTCTAAAATGATGTTATTTGAATATATATGATCATTTTTAATATACCTTACCTTGAACATATCTGTTCCACCAAGTCTTGAAGCTCTAAAAGTCCATTTGTACTTCTCATCAATACACTTTAACACATATTCTTTCTTGTTTGACTTACTTACTTTGAATTGAAAGTTAATGTGTTTCGCATATATAGAAATATTTCTCTTAACCAATGTCTTGTTCCTGAACACTTTATCTTTTAAAATTCTATCCATAGTGACTACTGAAATGATATCACTTCCTCCTTCATTCGTCATTTCTTCAACTCCCGATATACTATTATAGACATCAACGACAATCTCTTCCGTACTAGGTAATTTTTGAATTGATGTTACATAATTATCAGTTACAGCTTCACAAAACTGCAGCTGTATCATATTATTTTTTCGAAACTCCAAACGTTTCTGTTATTAACAAATTCAGTTTCGTGACTTTTTGATATTGTTGTCACATTCACGCACAATGTAAAGCTTGCAAGATCTTTATCCTTCATCTTGAGCTCTAAATAAAATGTTGGAGAAATATCATCAGAAATCTCCATTAAAGATAGGTTTTTCTTCCCTCTATATTGTATTTTTATTTTTTGTGTTGATGTACTTAGTTTCATCACAGAAAAATCATACACTCAAGGTTGTTGTACATGTAATCCATTGGTATAACAATTCCAGTCATTTTCTCACTTGTATATTCATTATCTTGTGTCTGTTTGCCTCCATAACAAATGAAGAAATTAATTTTATTAATATCTGCAATAAGATTACGAAGAAATTGTGTGAGAGTTTTTTTTTTTTTTTAAAGTGACACAGTAACATGCATCTAGTTAATGAGACACTGTAACTTTTTTTGAGAAAAAGTGACAGAATTCACATTTTCATTGAGCAAACACATTGTATGCATGAACGTAATTGATTCAAAGTTTTCTTTTTCATACGTATTAACATAAAACAGGGTTTGAATTCTTGTACATTCAAATTTCTAAAACGCACACGCATACATCTATTTAATTATTCCAATGAGATACTTGACTTTTTCATATGAAAGTGACATAATGTCACTTTTTCATAGAAAAGTGACAGAATTCAAATTCTTATTTTGTCAAACACTTTGCACACATCAATGATTTAATTTATTCAAAATTTCCTTTTTCATATGTATTACTATAAAACGAGGCTTGAATTAGTATGTTCAAATTTCCAAAAATGCACA
>CAIGRP010026706.1:0-14554 GCA_903798385.1 Fraxinus cuspidata | reverse complement strand
TTTTGTCTTAATGGATTAGTGTTTTTAACTTGAATTACAGGAGACATGATGATAATTTACAAAAATATCTACAAGACTTCACATCACGCTAACAATACCTTCAACATAATACAACCCGTACAATGTACGGGCAGAAAACTAGTAACTTAAAAAGTATATATTTACTAGAAAAGATGGTACTCAAAGCCGCCGCCCATTATTTTTTTTTATTTTTTTCTTTTAAACAAATAATTTATCGCATTCAGCGCATAGACAAATAAATTGTAAACATAATAAGACATGTACATAACATATGTACATTATTATAAATGGTATTATATATTTAGGTTGTGTTTCTATGGGAACAACAACGCTATACCTTTTAGAATATTAATTTGTATACAATTATTATACTGATATGTATAAGGTTAATTTTCAAGACCAATACAGTACTTTCAAGAATATTGATTTGTATACAATTAGTTATATTTCAAGGAGAATGAAGATAATACTTTATCTAAAATACAGGTACGTATAAAATTGTTCGTCACGAGCAATACAATATTCTAGAACGTAATGATTTAAATTTCTTCATGAGCAACAATAAATATTATTCAGAAGTATCCATTCAAATAAAAAATTGTGTTTTTTAAGAGATACAACAATATTCTTTTTGACTATTGACAACTACAAATTTGTGCTTATTAAGAAGCTACAAAATAACATTCTTATGGAATATTAATACATTGAAATTGATTTTATTTCAGTAGAAAATCTCACAAAATTCTTCTGAAATGATGGTATCATTAAATTTATGCTTCAAGAGTAATTAAATTTATTATGATATGTACAAGTTTGTGATTCTTTAAGAACAATAAAACATATTTCAAGAATATTAACATGTAGAAAATTATGCTTCTTCAAGAACCATCACGTCATTGAATATTATCATAAATCATATATCCGTATATTCTAACAAAGTTTGATATGAATTACAAACAAAAGATTTCAAAAGAGCAAACTTATGTAGATTTGGTAAATTCATAAAACCTTAGCAGTCCAGATTTGATATGTTCATGTTTGTAAGATTTGATTCATGCTTCCAACATTAGATCTTTTGTGTGTTCTTCTAAAATAATCATAAATGTGTGTTGACACCATTTTAGTCTAGACTGATCAGAGAAGGAAACACATTTTGGGGTGAATGGTGATAAGTGTATTTTATACACTTATTCGAGTTTTAAAATATTGACATTTCGTAATTCTTTTAATGGATTTGTAGTCTAATTTATTATATAATATGTTATTAGATGAAACTCAATGAATGAAAGTGAAAGTAAAATTGAAAGAAAGAAACGAAAAATTGGCGAAAAATGGCAAGATTCAAAGTTTCGGGGCTAGAGAAAAAATACTCAAAAGTTGTGTCGAAACTCATGATGAAGATTCGAGAATGCTAAGGGGTCAAATTGATACAACTAAATGTCAAAAAGTAGTGAAAATATGGCCAAAATATTTTCGCAAATCAATTTTCAACCGCACAAGGGTCTAGATTTCTAGTTGGAGATTGAAACCCATTTGTGACTTAGTTAACGTTCAAATTGAAAAGGAGTTATTTCTAGCAAAGTTGTAGCACACGTACAATGAATATTCACAAATAGTAATTAATTTATAATAGTTTAAACATTAAACCAATAAATTAATATAAGGTTCAACTATAAAATTTTATTATTAAAAAAATATATTATGATAAATAATTTTTTTTTCTAGAATAGACAATAGAAGTTTACTAGCAAGTAAATTTGTTGAATTAACTGTGTGTTTGAGACACATTATTTTGAAAGAATATATTTTGAAATAGTAAATTGATGGAAAATGTGTGGTTAAAAAAGAATGAAAAGTTATTATGATGGAAAATATTATTTTATTGAATAATGTGTGGTTAAAAATGAGTAGAAGAATGATAATAAAATTTTTAATGTAGCTCAAACAGTGGCTAAATTGATCTAATAAATAATATATCTTGAATACAATAAATAATTGCTTTTTAAAAAGTGTGTGAACAATTTTGTTTGATTTCAGACAATTTTTAACCATTGAAATTCAAATTGAACAATTTTCAAACGGTTTGATTAAGTATTGAAAAAGTCTAAGCCTAATCAATGTGGACTCAAACTAGCGATTTCAAAATCGAGATTTCAATTTAGTTTGGAGATGTCCATCCCTATTTAGGATGGACCATTTGTGTGAATTACTAAGAGGTTATGAATGTTATGTGCTAAAAAAATTTAATGTAAACAATTGCGACAAAATTAAAAAGGGTGGAGACGAACCTGTATTATTCCTATTTTTGTTTCAATTTAAATCTACCTCGTGACTTAGTTTATAGAATTCACGACCTAGCTAGATAGAATATGTCTATTTTATTTGCTACTAAATAAGACTAACCCTATTCAATTAAATAGTCAAGATTTGACAATATAATTTTCTAAAAAATAAAAATAAAAATAACTATATTGGAATTGAATGGTAAATGAAATAAAATATAAAAGTAGACCATTGGAACTGAATTAATTAAAGTTGAGTGATTGATACGAATTAAAGGTTAGTGAAATGACCTCCAATGAAATTTCCATGTAATAAGTGAAAAACAAATAGTATCGAGACGCCTAAATTAACACGGTTAAGTAACGCGCCAGTTTCCCTTTCCTTCACCGAGTACTCTTCCAATAGTTTACGGAACTCCGGCACCGGTGATTCTTCGGAACAAACCGGCGAAAAACTCAATAGAAACTAGATTAATTTTAATGGAGTACGATTTCAGGACCCGAGCGGGCCAATCTTACGACCCGAATTATAACAGGCCGGCCGCAGCCACGGCGTCATCATCTGCGCCTCCGCCGTACGGGAAACCATCCTCCCTCTATCCCAAGATCGGCGGCGGTGGTCCTAGCTCCTCCACCCCTGGTGTCCCTGGTCGTAACCATCAATTTCAACATGCCCCTGCTCCGCCCTCTACTTGTATGTCTCTCCTGCTCTTTCTTCCGGTTGCTAAAGATTTTTAGATGTGTATGTTTTATATAATTTGTGGGCTTTTTTATATTTTTGTTTGATTTGCAGCTGGAATTGGGATTAGGGTTGCTGTTAAACCAGAGTATAAAATTACACCACCGGTACAATTCATTAACTTATTTATTCTTAGAATTTTATGAATCCGTAGCTTTGTAGTCTATAGAACATGATCTGTCTAATACCAACTTTCAATTGCATATGCACATGATATAATTTTTATTTTTGTTATAAATTGAAATTATTTGCAAATTTATGTTGCTTTCTAAATTTGAATGTTCATGGTTTTGGAATTTATTTAGCCTCAGTTGTCACCACATGTTGGAGAGATTCCTCGAAGTGGTTTCCACTTTGATTTTGATTTCGAGAGGATTCTTATGGCTGAAGCAGTCAAGGAAAACCCGAATTGGAGCCGACTTGGCCTGGAAACTGTTCCTCCTAAGCCAACTGAATCAACATCTTATGTAAGTTCACTCTTACTAATAATGTATTGTGTGTAAAGTGTGAATCCGTTGATTTTTTGTGCTCAACATCTATATGAAATTGAAATTCATAATAATTGAGGTGTAGATACATCTTCTCAATTTTATCATTAAGGGAATTAATAGGTTGTTCATGTTCTTGTGTATATGGCTCAAGATGTAGAAATTTCTTGGTTATTTGAGAATAATTTTTCTAAGATGAAGATTTAATGCAAATAATCTAAGTCAGAGTCAACAATTCATTTTAACTACATATTTTAGGTCACACAACTTTTTAATTACACATTTTGAAAGTTACGAGTTTGACCCTAAAATCACCTAGATGGGGTTGAATAGGTGAATAATGGGGAATTATAATTACCAATTAAAAGTAACAAGTCATTTTTTAATTGTTTTAGATGTTTAGTCAATCAAATCAAGTTTATCCTATATTGAATTGCCACAATAGTAAATAAAATGATAAATAACACAAGATTTGTTGAAAAAAAAAAAAAAAAAAAAAATCCTTTAAACGATTAGAAACTCCGAGACCAAGCCAAGACTCGCTTGAACGTGCTTCACTCACACTTGCTCCCACTCTTTTGGAATTGTATATTTTCAGTAGATCACCAATAATACATTGTTCTTGTATTCTTCCCGTGCTTCTGGTCTAACCTCCCTCAATCTTCATTAAACTCTGAAAGCTATTGAAAAATTACATTCCTGATTATATTTAACAAATAGGTGTGTTGGATTATTTGATTTTGATGTTTTTTCCAACGTGTGGTTGATTGATCTCAAGATGTAGAATTGTTGGTTGATTTCTAAAGGATGTCATGAAGGTAGAAAATAATGATTAACCACGGTTTTTACGAAGTGGGGCTTGGGTAAATATAGTATAGAGGTATTGGGATAGTATAGGATAGAACTTTTGAAAATCGCGAACTAAGGTTTCTCGAAAAATATTGTCGCCCGAGCAACAAGCTAGCATAATTCTGACGACTCTTTCTTCACGTTCCATACTCGAACCCAAAGACTCCCTAATCATTTATACAATACCCCAAAAGACTCATTGACTTTTACAACTCTTTTATATAAATTCACTTAATTGTAATAATTATATATTATATATTCACACATGTATGATAATTTACTTATTTAGGAAGGAATCTTCCTAATTTATCTTTCACATAAAAGGAAATCTACTTAATTTTCGCAATAATTCATAATCATATATAATTATATACATATATTCATGCGCACGTAATTATAGTAATTCTATAATTTAAATCGATCAATCATATATATGTGTGTGTGTGTGTATAATAATCACATAATTTAAATCAATCAATCATAATTATATATAATTATACATATATAAACTCACGTAATTGTAGTTATACTATAATTTAACTCAATCAATGATAAGCGTATCTAATTATAAATACATAGACGCACATAATTATAGTAATACTAATACTATAATTTTGCTCAATCAAACGTAATTATATATATATATATATATATATATATATATATATATATAATTTACTTATTTAAAAATGAATATTCCTAACTTATCTTTCATATATAAGGAAGTTTACTTAATTTCATCCAACTTTTCATGTGTGTGTGTGTGTGTGTGTTCACACACTACATTCATATCCATTTATATACACACACTTATACCATAATTATTCATATCATATGTATATGTATATAATTCAGGAAATTACATTTGTAGTCCATCAACTATTAGTCGATATGCAATTTGATCCACTAACTTTCACCCTAAGGCCCTAATTTTCGTAATTAGGGACTATGAAAGATTTCGAGGTATTATATATGTGGTTGCTGATATCTAGTAGGCTTTTGTCCTACGATACATATGTTGTTGAGTTCTAGATTAGGAGCATACATAGGCTGGTTGGTGGTAGGGACAAAAATGGTTTTGGAAGTACTAGCCCTATTACGATCGATATGCTTATATCCTAGACCTCCTATGTTTACAACATGCTTGTTCAAGCTTCCAGAGAAGAAATGGGGTTGAGTGTTGGATTTCTCAAGAACGCTTGTCAAGGTTTTAACCTTGGCCTTTAAGTTCTCCTTAACTAATCTTAACTTACTGAGGCTTTTGGTTGACTCCTGAATGTCATATATAAGTCTCTCTTTCTAGCTCAAGTGCATTAACTTTCTTAAACACGACTTTATTCACCTTCTTAATTTTAGGAATTATTCACCTTCTTAATTTTAGGAATCTCCTCAAATATTTGATGATAAGCCTCACGAATCTCTTCCTCATCTTCAGAATCTTCCTTAAAGTGCTCACCACTATCCACTTCTTCAACCTTCTCATTGTCTTTATTAGATTCACTCATAATCCTAGCACTAAAGGTCATGAACTTCCCACTTTCATCATGAGTGGATATCTTACTTTGATTATCCGAGCTAGACTTGTCATATGTGAGAGTTTTATTCGTAGCTTTACCCTGATTTCTCTTACTGTTATGACACTCATTCCTAAAGTGGTCAAAACCTTGACACTTATGACATCTCATATATATTGAGATCTCTTTCTACACTCACCGGAGCTCCTCTATGTTTCTCTTGATGCTTTTTCTCATTTCTAAACATTTTTCAAAAGTTCTATATCATTATAGTCATACTATTCTTCCCTAAGAATGTTGAAGGTTATAGACTTGTTCTTCTTAGGTTGAGATACGGCGAGTTCATAAATTTTGAGAGATCCAGCATAATTCTTCAATTTTAATCGTATCTAAATCTTTGCTCTCTTCGATAGCCTTAATTTTAGGCCTAAATATCTCAGGTAAGTATCTAAGGATTTTTCTGACAATCTTAGGCTTAGGAATTTTCTCACCTAAGTTGAAGCTAGAATTAACGATATCATTCAAGCTTGCATAGAAGTCGTCGAAGATCTCATAATCCTAATCTCTTCAAACCTAGTAGTCCACATTTGTAACTTAGAGTTCTTAACTGCCTGAGTTCCCTCTTGTACGGTTTGTAAAATATCCCAAACCTCTTTAGCAACTTCACATATAGACACACGCCTAAATTTTCCTGGTAACTCAACTATAAATATAGCATGTAAAGCCTTACCATTCCAAGTACACATCTAAATTAGTCTTCGACCAATTAGCTATATGAGTGGGGGTGACAACATCATTAACAGTGCAAGAAGGGAAGTCCAACCATTCACTACGCTCATACATTGATTTCAGGAAGGTTCTCATTCTAACTTTCCAATGGGCGTAGTTACTGCCATTAAAATATGTGAGACAAAAAATGAACTGCTCATCTAAAAAACTAGGGTCAGGAATCGAATTTGCGCTCTGATACCAATTTAAAGTTACGAGTTTGACCCTAAAATTACCTAGAGGGGGTTCAATAGGTGAATAACGTGGAACTAAAATTACCAATTAAAAGTAACAAGTCATTTTTTAATTGTTCTAGATGTTTAGTTAATCAATCCCAGTTTATCCTATGATGAATTGCCTTAATAATAAATAAAGCAGTAAACAACACAAGATTTATTGCCGAAGAAAATCTTTTACGGGATTAAAAACTCCAGGACCAAGCTAGTAACTTCCACTGTACTCTAGACAATAACAACTTACAGTATGATCCAGCCTAGAAAACCCACTAGACTCGCTGATATAATTCCTGCATTCTTTAAGAATTGCTGGAATGTGCTTCACTTACACCTGCTCCCAATATTCTGGAATTGTCAATTTTCCGTGAATCACCAAGAACGCCTTATTCTTGTACTCTTCCTGTGCTTGTAGTTCAACCTCCTTCAATCTTCAGCAACCTCTGAAAGCTATTGAGAAAGTACCTTTGTGATTATATTTATGAAGTGGGTGTTTTGGATTATCTGATTTTGATGTTTTTCCTAATTGATCTCGAGATGTAGAATTGTTGGTTGGTCTCCAAATGATGTTACGTTGGTAGAAAATAATGATCAACCATCGTTTTCACGAAGTGCTTGGATATTTATAATATAGAGATATTGGGGTATTTAAAATAGATAGAACTCTTGAAAATTGTGAACTTGGGTTTGTCAGAGAAAACCGTCGGTCGAGTGTCAGAAAAGTGACAGGCGGGCGACAATGATTCTGTTTTGGACGCTCGAGCATCAGCTTGACGACATGTTAGCATAATTTCGACGACTCTTTACCATACTCGAACCCAAAGATTCTTAATTCATCTATACAATACCCCAAAAGACTTCTTGACTTTTATAACTATTTTATTATAATCCTTTTATTTAAAGAATAGTTAATACAGTTAAAATCTAACACATTTCATCAAGTTCTATCAAAATCTATTAAAAATCCGATTTTAATCCCCACAAAAAATGAGCTATATTTATTTTTTCTTAAATGACAGCTGAGACATGATCCTTACATAAGAGGTTTTGTTGTATTCTACATTTTTGCGTTGAGTCCAGGGCTCTCGAGTATCAATTTGTAATCGAGTTTGATACATTGATTTCATGACTATCAATCCCACCAACAGGATCTCCTTTGTCGTTAATTTATTCCAATTGATACTCTTAGCAACAAAATTATATAGTTTTTTTTTTTTTTTTTTATAATAAATATCGTCTTTATGTTCAATTGTAATACACACTTGAGCTGGTAAGAATAGAAAAAAAAAATGAATGAATTTTTCAAATACGGTCGGGAATGACAGTTATTTTGAATTCTTAGAGCTGTATATTAGCTCCAGGGTAAATTTCAATCTGATTATGCCATCGACTGCTTAAATGCAGAACACCAGTGCTGATCACCTAGTGAGCAAATATATAGCATCTGGCCTTAATCGAGATGCTGTGCCTATTGCTGTTGCAAATTATGGAGACAATTCGGCCAAGGTAATTTCCTCTCATTTGTAAAGATTGGATTGTGTTTGCAGTACTTAGTAAGAGACCTTGTCTCTTGAGATGCTAGTAGTGGACATATACCCTGTTTCCTCAATTTTTTCATCGAGTATAAACGAATTCCACCGTCAAATGCAATTATTTTTCTGCAGCAGAACAAAAAACTGACAAATTTTCCATATGCGTGCATTGAGTAAACAACTGACAGTGGTTGCTTTCACTATATTCAGGTTAAGGAATTTGTGAATGGCTTTACTCTTCTGCGAGAAATGGGATTCTCGTTAAACAGTGTTGCAGATGCCCTGTTCATGTACGACAATGACACCGACAAGGCATTGGCACATTTTCTCAACGGCGCATCATAAATTTTCAGTATTATTTGTTGTTTTAAGTTGGAAGTGGTTGCATCTTTTGTGTGTACTGGTGCAGCCAATTATGTACCCTAGTAATATAATCCCGTACGATTGTAAATGAATTTGTGTGAGAAATGAATAATATGCTCTTAAACTATTAGTGCTATTAATTGTTCAAACTTCGTATTTTCCATACGATAAACGAATTTTGATATGGTACATCTATTTGATAGTTCCTAAAATTCTACTCCCAAAATGAATAATATTCAATCGGACGAACTCCGTAATAGATGTCTATTTTGTATTAGGATGGCACGAGACAGCCGTACTTGCCAAATTTATATTTTTACTATTTTACTTGAATATTATTTGATCTAATTAGCTGGATACTCAACTCAGATTTTAATAAATCTCTTAAAATGTATAAATTCTCATGATAATCAGTATAATGTCAAGTTTGGCATGATGTGTCTTTAAAGAAGAGCTAACCCACAATCCAACTCGGTAATGGCTTGATCGGTTCTCTTAAAATGTATGAATTCTCATGATAATGGCAAGTTCGGCATGATGTGTCTTTAAAGAAGTGCTAACCCACAACCCAACTCGATAATGGCTTGATCAGATTGGATTTTATGAGGAAAGGGTTTTTGAAAGGAATTTGGCGCAAATGGATCGTAACCTTTGCCTTTAGCTTTTTAGGTGTTAGTTTTGAAAAAGGCTAATATGCCCTTATTTTTAATTAGATAAAATAGTAGTTAGGTCCCTAACCTTTGAAAAAAGTAATAATGGATTCAAAACCTTTATTTAGTTATATTAATTCACCGCAGTAAATATTATAGTAATTTAAATTTTCCAAAAGGGAAGAAGTTAAATTATCGATCTTTTAGTATATAAATAATTTCTTTTTTATGTGAAAATTTGAAGAAAAAATTAAAATAAAATAAATAACAAAATGAGCTGTACAACTCTTCATTTGACAAATCAAACTTCTCCTCCTAAGTTCCTTCCGTGTTTCTTCTCCAAACGCGTTTGGAACGAAATATTTATATATATGGACAAAAAGAAACTACCGAATTCATTCACAGACTCAATGTCACGTGTTTATATAAACTGAATTCTTAATCAGTATTTGTAAAAGTTCACGATTTAAGGTACTTTTGCAAGAATTGCGTTTCGTAGGATCAAATCTGAGTATACATGTCGACGGTCTACGACAACTGGGAGAGGCTGACAGCCGCCGTCATCCGCCGGGAGGAGCTTTGGCAACTCTTTCATGCCCCCTCCAGAAATTCAAGTATAAGCTCCATAGCATCGGATTTCGGTACCAGCTCCCGTTGGGGTCCTTCATCACGCCTCGAATTTTCTTCATACTTACCGAGTGCAATCAAATCCATAGGTTATATCAGAGTTGACAAAGGAAACTCTGATTTTTTATATATTGAGAATTCCAGTCCTGCATTTGATCTTGAAGATTTGTTGGAGGCTTCTTGGGAATTCATTGGAGACGAGGGGCTTTCATTCAGTACTACGTTCGCAGCTACACTGAGCAATGGAACTACAATTGTGTTAAAGAAACTGAAGACAGGGAGAGTTGCAAACGAGGTGTTCGATGAAAGGATGGCGATTGTCAGAAGTATCGATAATGAAAATGTGGCTTCACTATGGGGTTACTTCTTTGTTGAGGATGGTGTGTGGGGGCTGTACGATTACTTCAGTCAAGGGAGTGTATCTGCAATATTACACGGTATGTTAAGCCCTATGTATTCTCCAATTTTTGCTTCTTTGCTCACATTAAATTCAATATCTTTACTCAAATTTAGGAAAGTTATTTAAAGTAATGCTGTTTCAACTCCTTACTTGCAAAGGAAATAGGAAAAGCGAGAGAATGTATAGAATATAGTGTTGGATTGTATACTGATGATTAGATGATAAATAATAGAAAAATGAAAGAGAGAAATCAACACAACGATTTAACGTCTTTTGACAATGTGCTTACGTCCACAAGAGCAGAGCGGAGATGATTTTATTATCAACCTCATCTATATATACTAACCCTAGCTCAAGTCCATACAAGACTTTAGATCTTGTATAAGATTTTAAGAAATGTTCAAAAACACCCTTGTACCATTCCACGGGGACGCTGCCCTCACATCCCCAACCTATTAAGCGTCCTAGGCAGTAAATAAAATCTCGAGAGGCCAATGCTGCTTCGCTCAGGCATCGGCCTATTTGTTTTAGTAAACATATGTTATACTCTATAAGAGCCACATACACAACACTTAATCATCATACCTTGCGGAGGTGAGATTGGAGGCTCATATAGGCTGTAGGAATGATGATTTGTGGGTACATAGAGTTAATGTGTGAATTATTGGAATGATTTGACTAAGATCAATTATCTTTAAGATTTACTCTTGCATTAAGAGGGGTGATTCTATAAATCCAGGTATGTGATTAAAAGATCATTGTCATCACGATCACCGAGGGATAGAAGTCTTCATTCAAAATTATGAGTGAATGGGTTAAATGTCTGTGCTCTGGCTGCATAGAACTGTGCCAAACCAGAACAAAACGGAAGACTATAAACCAAATTTAATTGGATATATACTTGTAACTCTTTGGTTAATCTTCTTACATGGGATGTAAATGTGTTTATGTTGATGTAATTTCTTATAATTCCAGGGAAAAGAGGTGGTAATCGGGTTCATTTAGACTGGGAAACACGGATTAGAATTGCGGTTGGTGCAGCAAGGGGTCTTGCTTATATTCACACACAATGTGGTGGAAAGCTTGTCCATGGAAATATTAAAGCATCGAACATTTTCCTCAACTTGCAACAGTATGGCTGTCTGGCTGATTATGACTTGGAAAGTCTGATAAATCCAAGTGCCAAACCACTTAATCGAAATTCCGGGTACCGTGCCCCAGAAGTTTACGGCAATAAGCCATCCCAGGCATCTGATGTGTACAGCTTTGGCATCCTGCTGCTTGAACTTCTTACAGGAAGGTCCCCAAAGCACATGAGTCGTGCACATAAAAACTTTGGCGATTGGGCGCATCTTCATGCTCAAGACGGATTGAGTTTTCTGGTCTACGACGTACAACTTCTAAGAAATCCCATTGCAAAACAAGCAATGTGGAACATGTTGGAAATTGCAATGCCTTGTCTAGCAAAGAAACCAGAAAACAGACCAAAGATGTCTGATGTTGTGGAGATACTGGAGCTTATATTAGTGCCATAATTGGACATCATGATTGGAAATCACTACTTTGTAAAATCTGAAATCGATTTAGTATATATGTTGGAGTTATTCTTCCCAAATTCACCACTCTTCAGATTTCAGTTCTAGTTTCTGTTCAGGTTTGGTATATGATGCGGACATCATATCATCGAGATAGAGATTTACTTATTTCATCTCATTGTTATTGGACTTATTTATTTATTGTCATTGGACTTATTTATTGTGTTTCGTATTGTTGGGCTTGTTCTAGCGGATTTACCCAAGCCCATCAAACTAGGGTTTTTTTTCGCTATTTATATGGTTTTTACATTGTAATTTAGACAGTTGATGAATATGATGATGAATTGAATAGTGGCTTGCAGCCCGTTTTCTCCCTCCCCCGTCCCCTCTTCTTCTCTTCTTCCTCTCCTTCTTCTTGGCTTCTTAATTCTTCCCCGTTCTGCATCAGTATACCTTTTGTGAGTTGAACCCATTGAACGGCATCATATAAAGTTAAACGATTAGAGAGAAGACTTCAACATGCTCACTTGCGTACATGGCTGATTTCATTTTTCAGATCAGAGTCACAACGTACAGTTTTCATAAATAAGCGGCAAGACTATCTGAGGATGAAGATCAATATGAAAAGTTTTTTTAGGTATGTCTAACAACAATAGTTTTTCTTACACAACATGGAATTAGTTAATCCAACTCATTTGTAGTAGGTTCCATAATGTTACAAGGATCCCTTGAAAATTTACATCATTTGGTCCTTAAATGGTAGCAAGAAACTATCAGAAATATAAATGCCGGTGAAGATGAACCCACACTAACGGGAGCTAGGAAAACAAATTAAAAGGAAGATTTCTAACAAAAAAAAAGGCACTTGGGCGCCAGAGAACGGAATATTGTTGAAAATCATAAATTGTATATAAACTATTACAAAGAAAACGACCAAATTTATAGGGTGGTCACAAATAATTCTAAAATGAAAGATTGTGAAATAATTACAATAAAATAAAATGGATTTTACCAAAGAGAATAATATCATGATCTTTTCATAGCTTAAATACCCAAGAAGTCGAGAACGCCCAGAATTTATCCCAAGCATCCTATGTCTATGGCATTCAAATCTTGCTGCTTGAACTTCTTACTCGGAAATCCCCCATACGTCATTTATGCTAATGAGGTTGTCAACCTTGTAAACTGGAATAAATCTGTTAATCCTAAGAAGTGGACTACTAAAGTTCTTGATGTGGAGTTCTTGGGGGACTGATCATATAGAGGAACAGATGATAAAACTGTTGAGAATAATGATCAGTTGTGTTGCAAAAGCACCAAAAGGCAACCTATAATGTCTGAAGTAGTGAACACGTAAAGGATATATATACCGAGGCAATGCAGAAGCTAGTATTTGTTGAGGATGGTAATCTTTTATTTGAAGTGATGGATTTGTTGAAGGCTTCTGCTCAGGTGCTTGGTAGGGGAATAATTGGAACTTCGTATGTGGCAACACTGGATGATGGAACCATGATAGTGTTGAAGAAAATGAAGCAAGTGAATGTAAAGTGAAGAATTTCAGATGCAAATGGAGGTCACTGGAGGAATCTGGCACCAAAATGTTGCAGCATTATGGGAACACTACTATTCCAGGGATGACAAGCTCATGTTATTTGATTACTATAAATAATCAGTGGAGGGTATCTGTCACGCTACATGGTGCTTAAAACATCATATGCGCCATTGCAGTTCTGCATTTTCCTTTTTCATGTGAAATATAACAAGTCCACAATCAGTAGTTCAAGAAAGTTCTTTACTGGTTCACGTTGGAGTTCTTGCACCCCCTTCCCTCGTATGACCTATGAATTTTGAAATTAGAAACTGATGATTGACATGATTTTTGTACAAGAATTCCATAAGCTTCTATAGTTTTATGCCATTTATCTCTGGTAGGTAAATATATTCCGACTCTGTTTTAGGCACTTGGCTATGTACAAAATATCTAAATTAACCAATGAATTGTCAATCAGATATAGATAGTTGATTTATCTTCCCCCATCACAGGGCCCACTTGGCCCCCGTACATTACCAGAGCCAATGTAGCCCTAATATAGCAGAATAATCTGAATATAGCTAGATGTACATTCTATATTGACAACAAATTTGACACTCCCCTGAGTGGAAGAAAGTTAGCCAATGATGGAATGGATGTGTTAAAAATCAAAAGTGATAATTTATGGCATGAACTCTTTCACTCTTTGCATTGAATGCATAGTGGAGTGCATGAATATTCTTTATCTCATTTTTTGTCAACAAAGGTGGCTACACAGTTAAATTTATTTTGCCACCCTTATTTTCAAAATCAAAAAGTGGGTTTACCTTCTTTGCCAAAACATGACCCATGGTGTTGGAAATTTATTTAACATGTACAGCAAAAAATAAAATAAAATTAATTCCCACTAAAGATCTTATTTGTATTTAGAAAGAAACTGTGATAGAAATTATACATTTTGTAGATTCTGTAAACTCTTTTGTTGATCTTGGAACACGAACAATCACGATCTGCAATCAACA
>CAIGRP010026702.1:0-12499 GCA_903798385.1 Fraxinus cuspidata | reverse complement strand
GCCCAATATTAGGAGTTCGCCTCGGGCCCTGAAAAACACAGGACCGGCTCTGTACGTACCTACACAAGATATTGAGCTTCGCGATTAAAGCCATTCCTTAATACCTTGCCTACTTCTCTTTTCATTACTTCGTACTTTCTACGCTCACTGCTCAACGCCTTTGCATCTTGGGTTTTATTTTTGGATCAAATTTTAAAGCGTAACGGTGACTTTAGGATTTATTCCAACCATGTCAACATGCTTCCAGGCGAACACATCAAGGTTCGCTGCTAGGAAGTCTTTTAGCAATCATTTCATAGACTTGCTTCATTTCTTACCAATTTATAGAGTTCTACTCTTATCTCTGGGCTAATGAAAAAACTTTCTAAATTTCTAGCTCCTCAACCCCAGCCACATCTAACATACAATCAGTCATGTGCGGGTCAATAAAGTCGTCAATCTCCATTTTACCCCAAGATTGCTCATTTCAATTATGACATGATATTCCTTAGAGCTTTCATTCTTCTTTTCAGTTACTTTCATGGTTCCTGTATAAGATTCCTGACAATACTTTAAGGACATTTTGTGTTTATTTTGGGGGCCCAATATTAGGAGTTCGCCTCAGGCCTCGAAAAAGACAGAACCGGCTCTGTACGTACCCACACAAGATATTGAGCTTCGCGATTAAAGCCATTCCTTAATACCTTGCCTACTTCTCTTTTCATTACTTCGTACTTTCTACTCAACGCCTTTGCATCTTGGGTTTTATTTTTGGATCAAATTTTAAAGCGTAATGGTGACTTTAGGATTTATTCCAACCATGTCAACATGCTTCCAGGCGAACACATCAAGGTTCGCTGCTAGGAAGTCTTTTAGCAATCATTTCATAGACTTGCTTCATTTCTTACCAATTTTTAGAGTTCTACTCTTATCTCTGGGCTAATGAAAAAACTTTCTAAATTTCTAGCTCCTCAACCCCAGCCACATCTAACATACAATCAGTCATGTGCGGGTCAATAAAGTCGTCAATCTCCATTTTATCCCAAGATTGCTCATTTCAATTATGACATGATATTCCTTAGAGCTTTCATTCTTCTTTTCAGTTACTTTCATGGTTCCTGTATAAGATTCCTGACAATGCTTTAAGGACATTTTGTGTTTATTTGTAGAATACCTCACATGCGATTGATGGAGGAAGATGATTATATTTGCCTATTTCGTGGTAGTCCTTTCAAGGATTCCGTCGTATGTAAATTTATCCCCAACAATATTAAAATTCATATATCATTGGTATGCTCATGAAGCCTTTCTTATCTTTACCAATAGAGTGGCCTATCTACAAAAATCGGACCTCCTTGGGTGACATTGGGAGGTTTCGACACAGGGATCCAAGGATTATATTTTTAAATACAATCAAACACATCATCATAGAACATATTTTCTGTGATTTCATTGTCCAATAGTATGCAGTGGAAACATTTTCCTACTATTACTACCTGAACCATGACTACCTTATCCTCGATTCCTGAAATTTTAATTTAGGCTCTAAAGATTTAATTGAAAAAGTCAATGATTACGGATTACCTGTGAGCTTACCTTGTCTAGTATACTTGTTTTCCAGGAGTGTATCTTTGCGCACAGAGTACTACACTCCGCCATCTGTGATTTAAGATCCTTGGTCATCTTCCGAATAGCCTCTGCTGCTGAGATTACCTCTTCATTTGTCCGAGCACCACTGATCTCATGACTCTCATTGTCTAGCGCTTCGACTAATCCTAGGTCTTCCTTTGATCGGTTCATTTCTTCGTGTCACGAGTATTTCTCGTCTGAAGTGTAGAATTTCATGGTTTATTTTACTCATTTTTCCAAAGAGGACGCCAATTAGTTGATGGTAAAAATTGAATCAACCAATCATCTCACCTAACTATAATTTTCATCTCCTAAACTCACCAGTTTTGATGCTCAAACTTGGAGCAAGAGGGGATTTAGCTATTTGAGAATGAAATATTTGAATTCGATGCCCTTTTTCGCTCAAGAAGGGGAGTATTTATAAATTTTCCTCCATGGATTAAGGGTAATTTCGTTATTTTGGTAGAGGTGATAGCTAGCATCATTTTATTAACCAACCCATAAATGATTTTGTTGTCACGTTTTATGAACGTATATGTCATAGTTCATGACTTTGTTAGCATATAAATGACCTTAGTTCAAGTCTCATAGTCAATAATATATGAAAATTGTACACGGCGTGCATGAAAAAAAAATTAATTTAAGTAAATAAATGTATCCAATCTCTAATAGTTTAAACCTTTAAATGAGATCATTCAGGGTGAAGTTAAACAAGACATAAATTACCCGAATTTCAAATTGTCTTTAATTATATGCAAAAAAAAAAATTAAATATAAACCAAATAACTCCTAGAACATGGAAATGTAGGAAGAAAGTATAAAAATAAAGATAATCTCTGTACAAGATTTCAAAGCGCAAGATGTTCTAGAGTGGTCCAAGTCATATGACAAAGCAACATATGTAGATCACGACAAATATGATTCACATGACAGGATCTTGAGACAATCAGACATAGGTGCGAAGTATGTGTTGTTAAAATCCAAGAGAAATCTTGATCCGAGCTCATTTTAATCAATCAAACAAACACCAACCGATGAGGCTTCAACCCCCAACTTTAACACTTCGGTTGCACCCTCACAAAGGAGAAAGATGGTTGTAACAATATCACAAAGGGAGGAAAAAGAGGTGCAATAACTTGGGTCATCTACGAGTGCTGGGTCACGAGCAACATTAACTCAATTAAGTTGCTTCTAGTAGCCCCAAATTATTTTTAGGTCAAGCATTACTAAAACCTCATGTTTCAGACCTGAAACACATCACATACCTGGTCCATATGTTCATCAGGGCTAAGGTCAAGAAACGCCAAAGTAGAAGCAGATAATAATAGTAAACAATCAGGAACAAATAAAAATGCGATAAAGATATAACATAGAATAATGCACAGATCTTTCAAAACATCATGTCCACACAAAACAATAGATTAATACCAAGTTAATCAAACACACAGCCAACACATATGCAACAAATGCAAAAATGACCCCACAAAAAGATCTCACCATACTTACCCTATCACATTCCATATTGCTTACACCTCGAGAACACATATCTCCTCTAATCACCACATCACTTCTTCCAAGCTACATGAATAATGGGTCTCCACCTAACGGAAGTGATAGAAGTGTATCTCTTACACTCCACTTGTACAGGGTCTTCACAGATAAAGGATTCTAACATATAATCACCTATCCAATCGTAATCCAAATGTCCACTCTACATCCCCATGCATGTCACCAATGCACCTTCTGGAATCTATACTCCACATTACCAATAGACATCCTCGCTGCTAATCCATCACAAACCCACAATGGCAAATTAACACCTTTAGCGACCACAAAAATTAGGGCTCAATTTGAATTAACCACACACCACAAAGTTACTCCAACACCAATGCTTAAAAAATCTACAAAGGAAATGGTGAAGGTAGCACTCATAAAGAGAATTGAAGAAAGAGTTGGTTACTTCACTACTCTCACAAAGAGGATGAAGATAACCCATATATGGCTACCCCCACATAATCTCACAAATCACACAAGATTTACAAATATAAAGGAGAAAACGATTGCCGCTTTTTGTTCTTTCTACCATACTCTCTCACACCACTCACAGAGCAATAAGAGTACGTAAAAGATCTCAACCCATTATGCATGCAAACACATTACATAAAGTAATAAGATCGCTTTAATTCATGCAGTTACACACAATCTAATCGAAAGTGTAACATATCAACGCATAAGAATTAAACAATCACACACATGCAGAAAGGATTACACAAAGATGCACATGCAATACCCATGTTTACTCTTAATAAACCTCACTAGGGTTATTACTCGACTTTGAAGCCACATTTGTCTCACCTCTCTTCTTATCTTTCCGTTTATTTCACAATATCCAAATTTACCACAATTAAAACACATCTCACTTGTAGCACTTGCCTTAAACCTACATTTCCTATCAAATGTTTTATGAAAAACCTCTTCGTTTTCCTAAATTAAAAATTCACATTTTTTCATTAAAAAAAAGAACTCAAAATGTGTTGTCGTTTTACCCAAAAATGTACAAAAAATACAAAATGCAACAAACAATGACCACAAGAAAAGTACTAACACAATTCACACAAAATAGTCGAATAAACTTTCTTAGGTCACGTGTAATTCTAATAATTAAAGATTAAATTAGCAACAAATTTACAAAAAATTCAAGGCAAATAATTAAAAGTAATTCCTAGGTCTAACAACAGGCAATGGTTATCCCTTCACAGTAACACAAATCTTAATATCACCCCCAAGATGACTTCTAATACGAAAAATAAGTGACTATAATACACAATAGCCTTAACTAAAATAATAAAATGGAAAGAACACAATATCGAGCGAACCATGTCTGAAATTCCGTAAATATCAATATATGTGAATTCACCGCTTTAGGACAGTTGTTGTTCACCCTAAAGCTTCCAGCAACCACAACAACACAAAACAGTACTTGGAACCCGGACATTGAAGGGTAAAATCGTCCAATTTTTATTGTATCGCCTAAAACTGAAATTCGACTACATCGTAGGGTCCGTCTCAACATCTAGGATAATCTATATGAAGACAACATCGTTGGACTCCGGCCTACACGCCTACATGGGCCACTACCAACGCTGTGCATGGGCCTCATACGCTAATGCCGACCACCAGCGCCACTCCCAACTGCGTTTCCACTTGCTAAGTCCATTGGTGGTCTCCATTTCTCCAACTGGCCACTGATTGGTCAGAAAATGCATTTGCAAGTCCAGCCAAAAAATTGAAAATCGTACAGTTTCCGTCCCTATTTTCCAGCTTTGCTTTTTGCCATTTCCAGTTGGTTTTGGCACCCAAAAATCACAAATTTCTCAATACAACTTGCTCTGATTCCATTGTTGTTAAAATTCAAAAGAAATCTTGATCCGAGCTCAGTTTAATCAATCAAACAAACACCAACTGAGGAGGATGGCCCACAACTTTAACACTCCAGTTGTCACTAGTTTTCACCCCCACAAAGGAGGAAGATGGTGGTAGCAATATCACAATGGAAGGAAGAAAAGATGTGCAATACTTGAACTCAAACGAACCACCAGAACGGCTTCCTCACCATTCTCATCTATTGCGCGCGCACACACCACAAGACTACTACGTGTGTGTGTGTGTGTGTGTGGATTAGTTAAATTAGGTCACAAAATTTGGGTCAAGTCAAGTGGATAAACCAAAGTATTGGGCCTCCAACATAAAGGGTAATGTTAAGAATAAATAGGCCAACTAATATCATCATCCAACTCAATAACATGGGTCATCCACGAGTGTCGGCCATGAGCAACATTAACACAGTCAAGTTGCTTCTAGTGGCCCCAAGTTATTTTCTGGTCGAGCCATCACTAAGGTGTCATTATAAATTATCCAACATTAGTTTAATATCATCATCCGAGATTTATTGGGTATCAAAATCCAACACTATGAAATCCCTAATTATGGGTTCAAATTCAGGTTGCCTAATAGTAGTATCCAGCACTTTGGGAGACGGGAATTCTGTCGTACAAGTTAAGTGAAAGACATCACATAAAATCTTGCACCTGGAGTCACTAAGGAAGATGTTGCAAATATGGAGCACGAAAGAAAATCAGTAAGTCCTTGTTTCGGTAGGCATTTCCATGGTCCATACAGTGTTCAACCTTTCAGCAAAATAAATGTTGAACGAATAGCAAACCTGAGACTCACCACACGATGCATAATGAACAATAGATTACCTCTCCCAACTCGACTAGCTCTTTCTTAACAACTACGGTTTGCCAATAAATAAATGGAGAAAATTAATTAAATTTAAATGAATAAATGTTATCTCAACTTGTACTTAAGCTTTCTAATGAGATTGTTCAACATCTTACCGAGCGTATAAATGACCTTAGTTCAAGTCTCATAATCAACAATTTATGAAAATTGTGTACATGTCATGCACATGGGAGTGCATGCAAAAAAATTAATTTGAGTAAATAAATGTATCTCCTCTCTAACAATTTAAACTTTGATGAGGTCATTCAACTTGAAGTTAAACAAGACATAAATTACCCGAATTTGTTATAAATTATATGTCAACATCAAAGTCAGAAAGAAAAGAGCAGATTAGACAAAAACCAAATGGCTCCTTGAACATGAAATGTAGAAAGAAAAGTATAAAAACAAAAATCTCTGTAAAAGATTTCAAAACACAGGACATTCTGGTTTGGTCCATGTCACATGACAAAGCATCAGAGGTAGATCAAAACACATCTGATTCTTACGATAGGATCTTGCAGACAATCAGACACAAGTACAAAATATGGAATCCCTAGTTATGGGTTCAAATTCATGTTGGCTAATAGTAGTATCCAGTACTTAGGAGATAGGAATTCACACATATAAGTTAAGTGAATTACATCACATAAAATCTAGCAACTGGAGTCGCTAAGGAAGATACTACAAATATGGAACAGGAAAGAAAATTTAGGCAGTCCTTGTTTTGATAGGCATTTTCATGGTCTAGAATGTGTTCAACACTTTCAGAAAAGTATTATTGGTACCAAGAAGGAATTAGATGATAAAGGTCTCAAATTATGAGGTTCGGCCCAAACTACACCTAAAGGGGGTGAACAGGTGATTATGTGGAATTAAAACTTAATAATTAACTAACAACAAGTCACTATTAATTATCTCTAGACAGTTAATCAATCAAGTCAATTTTCCNACTTTCAGAAAAGTATTATTGGTACCAAGAAGGAATTAGATGATAAAGGTCTCAAATTATGAGGTTCGGCCCAAACTACACCTAAAGGGGGTGAACAGGTGATTATGTGGAATTAAAACTTAATAATTAACTAACAACAAGTCACTATTAATTATCTCTAGACAGTTAATCAATCAAGTCAATTTTCCTAAGTTGAATTGCCGCAGTTATATGAAAGCAACAAATAAACACCTAAAATGATCACGGAGTACCAAGAAGGAATTAGATGATAAAGGTCTCAAATTATGAGGTTCGACCCAAACTACACCTATAGGGGGTGAATAGATGATTATGCGGAATTAAAACTTAATAATTAACTAACAACAAGTCACTATTAATTATCTCAAGACAGTTAATCAATCAAGTCAATTTTCCTAAGTTGAATTGACGCAGTTATATGAAAGCAACAAATAAACACCAGGAATGATCACGAAGAAACCCCAACTGGGTAAATACTCTAGACACTTTGTCAGTCAACAATCCACTATAAACGAATTAGAACTTACAGTCCGCCAGACTTGACTACCACTAGTACTTTATGACCATCTGATTGCAATTCCTACAGCCCTCCTAAGTTCCGTGCTCTTGCACCAACTCCCAACTGCAGTTTTCAAAACCCTTCTAGATTGCATGCTCCTGCACCAACTCCTAACTTTATGAATTCGCCTATCTCCTTTGAAACAATAAAGAACTCCGCGTTCTCCAACAAATGAAACTCAAGTCATCTTCCCTTGATCTTCAGCACTCTAACAGATGTGTAGGAAATAGCAGTTTGGTATTTTTGGATTATGTAGGTTTAATATTTTCAATGCCAATAACGAAACAAACAATGAAGATTGAAAGTTATTGATGGAGAGAATATGAAGCAATCAATTTTTTCTTAATGTTCAACCTTAAGAAAAAACATTCAAAAGGCATTCTGGTATTTATATTGTAGGTTTAGGAATAAATGGGACAAATAAAAAGCCTTAAAAACGCAAATTAAAATTCTCCGGATAAACCTGTTGTTCGAGCGAAAGTTGGGCGACAGGCGAGCGACGGTGTATCGCTCGAGTGAAGGCCAGGCGACAGTATAGTGACAATGTTTCAGTTTATACCACTCAACAATCTAGCGAAATTGTAGCACCGTTTTTTCCTTCTTTTCATTCTCGAACCCTAGACTCTTATATTGAGTTAAATAATATATATGAACTTACTCCTTGACTTTTACAACACATTAAATCTAGTCCATTTTGTTCACAAATTTGCTAATTACATCAAAAGCCTATTCTGTGACAAAACTACAAATCTAAATTCAAAGTAGTAAAACAAAATAGACTCAAAACACCTATAACTGTCAAACCAACTGTCTTGACTGAACAGTGCTCATATCACTAAACATCAAAACTTAATCTAGCTGAAACGAATATTACATACCTCTGAATCAAAAATTTTAACATTCAATGTTAATGTCAAATCAAAAACTTAAGTACATCAAAATAAATACTAATCTACTACTACTTCCCCTTATTCGTCACAAATGACAAGGGACCGATAAAAACATACAATAACCCAAAAATGCAATTAGTAGCATGCATAAGTACAAGCAATAAACATTAAGCAATCCCACATACATAACTCAAGTTAGCATTGAGCAAATTGTATAAATGACTCATATGTGTAAAGTGTCATTAATCATTTGAAAGTAGGACTCAAAATCTTAATTTTGTGAGAAAGGACACGCTAAACACCACTGCTAATAAGTGTATTCCTCGACTTATGAAAGTCAAGCCATTGAAAGCACATTAGAACTTATACAGAAAAGCTCATTTTGTATGAAAATCTTCTTTTCCCCTAAATTTGAGCATAATTTTTTTATATTATATCTTTCAATATTTTAAGTTCATTATTATTTTTCTCATTTTAAGTGCAGGCTCTTCTTTATTAAGCGACTAAAATGACAATCGTAACGAGCTTTTGGCCGGTTAACACAAGTCAGTTGACCATAGGCACTAGGTTATGAGAAACTCTGCATGCTTAATTGCTCTAATCAAATAGGCTCCAAAGATGAATATAAAATATTGAGCTTTTTACTAACAAGTGATTGACATCCCAAATCTCACACACGCGGTAAAGTCCCACTAACAATATCATAGTGTGTGCAGTGCAAATGGTACATGAAGACACATGTACTAAGTATTCCATAAATAACATAAGTCAACAATGGAAACTATGTTACAGCTCATCGATTAAACACACACATGATCACAACAAACAAATTTAAGTATAGTATATATTACACTATAAAAACAAAGTATTGCATTTTATTTTTCAATTTTCCGATTTTTTTTCTTGTTTTTACTTTAAATGCACCAAGCATACAAAATGAATAATAAGCCCCTCTTTGGTGAACATTATTAACCCAAGAATGCACTTTTTTGATGCAATGTGGATTATGTGGTTGATAAAGAAGGAAAATATATTGATGTGATGTAAAATATTATTTTATTAAAGAATGTCTGATTAAAAATGAGTAGAAGAAAATGAAAAAAATAATGTGGCTCAAATAGAAGATAAATAATAAAAAATTTAAATATATATAAAAAATATGATGCAAAAAATTTGTAACAAAGAAACGAATATGATGCATGCATAAATTAATATCATACAATACTAAAGCATGAACATGCAACATGAAGCCTCACTAAAGTGATACACAAACACCAATAGCCGTCCGAAGAGATTTAAACCACAGACCATCTAATGGTTTGGTAAACATGTCAGTTAATTGGTTTCCTTTAGAGATGTGCTCAAGAGTTACAACACGAGTTTCGATAAGTTCTCGTATAAAATGATGTCGTATATCAATATGTTTGGTTCGAGAGTGTTGGACGGGATTTTTGGAAATATTGATGGCACTAATGTTATCACAAAACATAGTCATAGTGCCCTGGTAAATTCCATAATCACTCAACATCTGCTTCATCAAAGCAGTTAAGTACATCAGCTTCCTACATCTATATATTCGGCATCTGCGGCAAATAATGAGATAGAATTTTGTTTCTTACTCATCCAACCTACAAGATTAGCACCAACATAGAAGCATCCTCCAGAATTACTTTTTCTATTATTAGCATTCCCAGCTCAATTGGCATCGAAATAGTCAGCAAAGTCAAGATTAAAGTCTCGAGAGTACATGATTTCATAATCTAATTATCCATTGATATGTCTAATTATACATCGTACGACGCTCAGGTTTGGGATCAGCTTGAAATTGCGCACACACCCCAGCACTGAAGGCCATGTCAGTTCTACTTGTAGTGAGATATAGTAAACTACCTATCATACTCCTTTATAGTGTCTGATCAACACTCTTACCTGTATCATGACCTAACTTGACACTAGGACTCATGTGGGCTCTAGTATATTTCTTGTTGTCTAGTCCAAAACGTTTGACAAGGTCTAGAGTACTTTAATTGAGATGTGAACAACCCATCTTCAGTATGTTTAACTTGGAGACTAAGAAAGTAAGTTAATTATCCAACCATACTCATCTCAAATTCTTTCTTCATACATTCAGCGAATTCATGAGCAAGAGAATCTATATGAAAACCAAAAATGATGTTATTGACGTAAATTTGAGCTATGGTAATGGTTTTCTCAATATGTCTAATGAATAAAGTTCTATCTACACCATCTCTAGAAAAATCATGTTCTACGAGATATGAAGTTAATCTATCATACCAAGCTCTAGGAGCTTGTTTAAGACTATATAAGGCTTTGTTCAATTTATAAACATAATTAGGAAACTTATGATCAACAAATCATTTAGGTTGTTCAACATAGGCTTCTTCCTGAAGTATTCCATTCAAGAAAGCACTATTGATATCCATTTGATATAGTTTGAATCCTGAAGTGCAGGCAACAGCCAGAAGAATTGTAATGGATTCAAGTCGAGCTACCAGGGTAAAAGTTCCATCAAAGTCAACTCCTTCAACCTGAGTATATTCTTGGGCAACTAACCTAGCCTTGTTTCGAGTTATGATACGTTGATCATCGATTTTATTCTTATATATACACTTAGTACCTATAACATTGGTATTATCAGGCCTAGAAACTAAATGTCATACATTGTTTCTAACAAACTGATTTAGTTCATCATGCATCGTATTTACCCAACATTCATCACTAAGTGCATCTTCAACTTTCTTAGGCATAATCTAAGATACATAACTAGCAAATTTAAGGTTGTTTAAAACCCTCTTACGAAGTCTCATCCCTTTATCTAAATCCCCATTAATATTTACCGTATGATGATTAGACTTAACTCTAAACGAAGGTTCCTTTGGAGGTTTAGGTCTATCGTCAGGTGAGGACTCCTCATTAAATGTATCTAAACCATTAGAAGTGTGTAAGAGATCGAAAATTGAAGTTTCTTCAGGTTCAGTAACCGTGACGGGATAATGTGAGTTCACTAGATTGAGAAGGGTATTTCCTACAATCTCTCACTCACTACAAGCATCATCTACCACTACATTGATGGACTCCATCACGACCCATGTACGAGATTTGTACACTCGATAGGCTCGAGAATTTCTGGAGTGTCCTAAGAAAATTCCTTCAACACTCTTAGAATCAAACGTGCCCAAGTTCTCCATATATCTTAGAATATAGCACTTGCTGCCAAATACACGAAAGTACTTTACAGTAGGTCTTTTACCATTCCAGATCTCATACGATGTTTTATCAGTTTTAGGTCTAAGATAAACTATGTTCACTATGTGACACGCAGTGTTGATGGCTTTACCCCAGAAATGCATAGCTAGTCCCTTACCATGATGCATGACTCTAACCATTTCTTGAAGCACGCGATTTTTCCTTTTAACAACTCCATTTTGTTGTGAAGTGATCAGCGAGGAGAAATGGTCCCATTAAGTTCATATGGAGTAATTCTAGCGACTTGTTTGTCAAAATTTTAGAAGTTTGATTATGATTTATTCTAATATGTTTACCTTATTGACACTGTCTACACAAAGTGGAATCATTATTTTCAAGTTTAGGTAAACCATTAACGAGTTCCTTCTTAGCAAATTTAGACAAATTCTTATAATTCATATTACCACAGTTTGATGCCACAGTTCCGTCACATCAATCTTGACACTGCTACACACATATTTGGAATTAGGAAGGACTCAATAATAATTGCCAAAAGTTATTATACCTTCAAGAACAACGTAACCAGTAGAATCATACACATTATACCTTTTCTAGAAAAATTTAATCTCAGAATCTGGGTCACATATTTGACTAATGCTTAACAGATTTGACTTTAAACATTTCACATAAATCACATATGAGACAACAGGTAGTCCATATATATTAATGGTACCTTACCTAGAATAGGTGTGGTAGCCCCGTCCTCAAAAGTAACCATACCGCCATTCCAATCAGTGAGAGTGAAGTACAAAACTTTACTGCCATACATATGTCTAGAACATGTACTAGCAAGATACCACGTGGAGTTATTTTGAGCTTTAAGTACAACGTGGGCAATATAACAACTCAACCGATCATTAGACCTATGAAGATCAATTTTCTTAATCCAAGACTTCTTAGAAGTAGAAATGATTCTAGTTA
>CAIGRP010026691.1:0-45822 GCA_903798385.1 Fraxinus cuspidata | reverse complement strand
AGAGTGTGATTCTATAATTTTCATCAAAATTCTACTTCTCAGGTAAGCAATGACTTGCCCTAACTTATTATTGAATATATTGAAAATGTTTGAAGCATTGTCGGCTTATATATATATATATATATATGAATATATGATTGGTTATCATAAGGTCAATTGCATAGGCGCATGCAGTAATTATATTGAAAACTTTAAATGTGAGATGATTGAGATATTTTGTAATTGTCTTGTAGGTTAATCATTGGGCATTATATACTCATGCACCTTGCCTCCTAAATATTAGTCTGGAGCTCTAAAGAGAAAGGAAACGAAATGAAATAGCATTGACTCAAAGTCAAGGGATATTGACAAGTACTTTAAAAGCAACAATGTAAATGCGTTGAATAAATATGAAGTAATGATTCAATGAAGTAGATGATACAATAGGTTGCATAATACACTATTTTAAATTAACAATATGTTACATAGTACACTGTTGTCCCTAACTTATTATTGAATATATTGAAAATGTTTGAAGCATTGTCGGCTTATATATATATATATGATTGGTTATTATAAGGTCAATTGCACAGGGGCATGCAGTAATTATATTGAAAACTTTAAATGTGAGATGATTGAGATATTTTGTAATTGTCTTGTAGGTTAATCATTGGGCATTATATACTCATGCACCTTGTCTCCTAAATATTAGTCTGGAGCTCTAAAGAGAAAGGAAACGAAATGAAATAGCATTGACTCAAAGTCAAGGGATATTGACAATTACTTTAAAAACAACAAGGTAAATGCGTTGAATAAATATGAAGTAATGATTCAATGAAGTAGATGATACAATAGGTTGCATAATACACTATTTTAAATTAGCAATATGTTACATAGTACACTGTTGAATTTTATATTTACGTTGATTTTGAGAGGACTAATTTATGGAGTTCGCCTCGAACCCCGAGAATCATAGGACCGGCCATGACATAGGTCTCTAGAAGTAGACGAAAAGTATACTCACTTTCTACTCCATTAATACATTTGAGGTTAAATTATCTAAACTTGATCAAACATTTAACGGAAAAATAACACAAGTTGAACTCTCGACCAAAACTACACAAAATATACGTTAAACATGTAACATGTATATCTTAACGTGTATTTCACGACAACTAATACAATGTACGTTAATCATGGAAAACTCCCGGAAGAAGATTGGGCTTATCCATTTTGATGACTTGTTTTTGCACCACATAATCAAACATCATAGGAATGTCTAAAATTCAAAGATGGTCCTACCAGTGGGCTAAACTAAATTTAGAAGCTTCTGTGAGGAATGTTGGTTCTGTCAAATCAGAAATAATATATTATTATCACACAGTGTGGATTCTCAGTGGAATTTAAGAAATCTTGGATTGTGCAGAAATTTCTCTAAAACATGGCCAGGTTTGTCCACGGGATTTAATCCAGATTCGTGCATGTAGTGCCTAAAATCATGACATTTTGTTCGTCAAGTCAAATCATTTGAAATGAGATGTCCATTTTCTTGATTTAACAAGACTTATTATTTTCCGAATGAAGACATGCATGTCTCCACAGAAATATATGTGAATAACAAAATATTGGACAGTGCTTTCGATTTTGCATAATTTTGAATGGTATTCATTTCTTTTTTCTAAAAGATCAAAGTAAATTTGCGTTCTCGAGGTCTCAAAATTACATAATTATTTGGTCAAAATGATGTCGGTGAAATTGAAGTTTAAAGTATATCAATTAAAATTGAGCTACGTGTTGAAAGAAAAATAATTGTAGTTTATTCCACGTTAAAATAATGATAATAATAATAATGACGACGACGACTAGGTAAGAGTAAAAAATATATATGTCATAAGATGAATCAATTAAATCTCTTTTTGCTGACGTGTGAATCCGCAGTTGCTACTCGTGAGTGAGCATTGGGTAAACATCGATCCATGTGCAATAGCACGCAAACCACACATGAATTATGGAGGGTATTGTACGTGGTTTAATATCCAAAAGGGTAGCCAAACAAGGTATTGATTAGTTGACTTTATAAGTCCTTACCTTAGCTCCCTAACCAATTATTTTCTTTCTTCCTTCTAACATATTTGATTGCCTTAAAAAAATCTACTTATAAATTATAGTTAAGAATACTTATAAGCATGTAAGTGTATTATTTTACCAAACTTAGATTTAAATTAAGCTAATATTTTGAACATAATTCTCATTTTATAATCTAATTTATGAGTAATAAATAAAATTATCTATTTACAATTGTTGTTAGAGACTTATATGAATAAAAAATTATTGAAAATAAGTTTAGCTTATTTTAGAAACATGATGACGGAGGCAAATCTTATAAGATTTCAAAAGTTGGTTTATTTCATTACAGCAAATATATTCTTTCCGGACCAAATACGTTTTGCCAGCCAAAAGGAATACCAAATCTGCGCTTTTGACCCAATTTAAGAAAATCCCCGGACCGACCATAACCGTGTGTAATTCTTCCCACTGGCAACAGCCTTCTTTTACTTTGTTTAGTTTTTTTGTTTTTTGGTTTTTTTTTTTTTTGGTCAACATTAGTAAAAGAGAAAATAATAGTTTCCTACATTTTAATGGGAAAAGGAGAAAATAAAAGATTGTGACAGATTTAAAAAAAATTAATATGCGCATGAACCTTTTGAGATGCATCCAAAAATCTTATATTTATATTAACAATGATGGATTAAGTTGCTCTATTAGTCGTTCTAGGCCGCGTCGTTTGGATTTAACTAGAACAAAATAGTATTTTAATTATTAATTGGCAGATAATAGTATGAGAATAGATGTGTCAAATCTAGTATAATCTTTGAATAATTATTTCAACCACCAACACCATGTAATATTATTACCTCGTATATAAGTAGCCTTATTGTCATACAATGATCGTAAAAGTAGGTTCAAAATTTTACTTTACAGTTGGTGTAATGTAACATGTGACATAAAATCGATATAATTAATTAGATATATAGCAAATTAAGAACTTGCTTTGGCAGAAATTCTACTTTTTTGTTAAAAAGTTTTTAGATGGAGTTGCCTTTGCGAGACAAAGCAATTCTGAAAAACTATTGAAACATATTTTTAAAAGTAGCAACTTAGTCATAGAAATAACTTTTGACTTTTCAAAAAGTTTATTTCTTTTAAATCACGCGAATTTTGTATTATTTTATCATAATTTTTCAAATTAGTTCCAACCCTAGAAAAGCCCATATTTGGCCCATATTAAATTAAAATTTTTTCTCTCTCTTCTTATTAATCACATATTTTTCAATAAAATAATATTACATATAAACCTAAAAACTTTTCTTTCTTTTTTAATCACATATTTTTCAATAAATTATTATTCTCCTTGTTAAAATGTGAAATAATGGAGGAAAAAAAAGTGTTTTCATTTGAGGTGGCGCTAGCAACACTACTTTTCTACTTTCGAGTTAATAGGTCCTTACATTATTTTTGAGCATTCCTCAAAAGATTGAAGGGGAAAAAAGTAGATGAAAATCTTTAATTTGAATTGTTGTTCTATAAACTATTATCCGTTTTAAGTAAAATTTTCAAATTACTTTTAGAAGTCAAGCGGAACCATTTTAATTAAATGACGGGTGTTATTAAAAATGACTATTATGTATTTTTGTTATCATATGGATGACTATACCTTTTCTGAACTAATAAATCGCTCTTTAATCAACTAGTCGAGCCAATACTCATATCTCGAATTGAGATAGCTAAGTAGTAAGTACGTTCAAGCCTATTCTTGATTAAATTTGACGTTTTAAATAAGATGGTTGAAATAAATACTCGAATACTTGGGAAAAGCTGTAGAGTATATATATCGTATGGTATAATTTTTTAGGGTAATTAGCACACAATGTCCTTATATTTCACTATTATTGTGAAAAACGTCATTACCTTTCATTTTTTTGGCATTTTCACCCATATTTTCACCTCTCATTGCGCAAAATGTCCTTTTTATCTATTTTCTCAATTAAAAATTGTGAAATAACGAAAATACTCTTTCCCTTTAAACAAACGGAAAAAGAATAAAAAACTAATTGTGAACATAGTCCCAACTTTTTTGAAAAGCGCAAATGAGTCTCAAATAAATTATTAAACGGATAATTAGCACATAATGTCTCTACCTTTCACTATTATTGCGAAAAAGTCCACACCTTTTATTTTTTTTGACATTTTCTTCCTTAATTATAATTTAATAGCGCAAACCATCATTTCTATTCATTTTTATCTAATTTTTCAATAAAAAAATAGTGGAAGGATGAATATACCCTCCTATTTTAAACAAAAAAAAAAAACAAATAAAGAATTAATTGCAATAATAGTCCCAATTTTTTAAAAAAGTACAAACGAGTCCCCAATAAATTATTTAAATTTTTTTTTATGAAAAGTTCAAAAGAGTCCCAATTAAATTTAATTTTAAAATTTTAAAAATTAAAAAGTGAAAACGAGTTCCAAATAAATTATTAAAGAATTAGAAATTAAAAAAAAAAATTTTTTATTTAAGTATGATGATATATTCATTATTTCATAGTTCTTTATTGAGAAATTAGATGAAAATGAATGGAAAGGATAGTTTGTACAATCAAATGTGTAATTAATGGTGAAAATGTCAAAAAAATAAAAGGCATGGACGTTTTCGCAATAAATAACTCTTTTAATAACTTATTTGGAACTCATTTGCCCTTTTCAAAAAATAATTTGGACCATAATTGTAATTAATTTTTTTCTTTTGTTTTATTTAAAGGAATTGATATTTTCGTCATTTCATAATTTTTAATTGAGAAAATAGATAAAAATGACCTTTTACGCAATGAAATGTGAAAATAAGAGTGAAAATGTAAAAAAAATGAAAGGTATAAATGTTTTACACAGTAACAATGAAAGGTGGTACCCAATTTTTAATAATGTCATCATCACATTCATTCGGTAAAATATTTCCTATAATTGACTCTACGTTAGAATCATAATATACATTTACAATTGATTGATATTATAGTTTTTGAATTTCAAACTTCAAAATTTTCAATAATTTAATTTTAAAAAGAAAAGTTACAAACATCAATAATTCTATTTGTATATAAATTTGTACAACTTTGTTGACAAAAATGCCAAGTGACGGTCACCTGCTGGGGGGCACCTGCCATTTTTGTCAACAGTTTTGTACAAATAGCATCCCACCTACAAACATTTCATCATTTTTAATTTTCTCTCCATATTATCCTTGTTAAGAAATTCCCACTACAACTAGTTATCAACTTAATTGCCTTTAACATGCATCTTAACTAATTATGATTGCACATCATCAGTGCAGGATCTTTGGTAACTGACGACTCATCAAATGGACGTTGCGGATACGTGGAACGCACCCTGTGATTGGTTTCCCTTTCTATGCTGTCCATTAATTTTTCAATCAAGCCATTGAATAGGCTGAGAGACCGGAGCCAGATCCACGAGCTGAAGTGTCAACTCCTGATTGACAGTGTTTTGTTTTATTTTATTTTTTAACTTTCAACGAGATCTAGTTAAGTGTCTACCTGTTTAAAAATCTATCATTAAGTCTGTTCAAGTAACAAGATAGTTAATTTTGTTGGTCTTACTTGACTACAGAGTAAAATCATAGTACCCAAAAGACATAAAATTAATAATATCAAACAAAAATATATAATATAATTTATTGATTATTATCGAGTCAATTTAAAATAGTAAAACGCCAAACTCATTAATTACAAATTAGTGTGATTCCCACCAGAAAGAAGGGAAAATTGAGCACCAATTCAATAGTACTCATTAATAAGAAGGTGGACGAGAACCAGATTTTGTTAGAAAGGTAACAACCCAACAAAACATGTGAACCAATGAAAAGGGTATTCGAGAAAATATGGTGGGGGACCACCCTATTTGGTACACATTATTTTTTTTCATTCTCATTTTTCTACTCATTTTCAAACACACATTTTTCAATAAAATAATATTTTTTATCACATCAATAACTTTTTCCTTCTTTTTCAACCACACATTCTCCATTAATTTACTATTTCAGAATACATTTTTTCAAAATAATGTGGCTCAAATACACCCTAAAGATGAAAATGAAATTGTTTTAGCACTAGTCAACGTATTCTTTAAAACGACGTCGTACAATTTGTCTTTTTCGGCTAACATCAGTCGAATTCCTGTGGTCGCCATTAATTATCTCCTCCTCCTAAAATTCGCATTAAAGTCTCCCTTTTACTCTTCCAAGTTCACACTGAAACGTTTCGCAATTGGCTTTCTCTTGTCTTCTCTATATAAATTGGCATCGTTGCACTCTCAACAAATCCATCCAGTAAGCAAAGAAAATTAATAAAAAATGTCTAAACTTACTACTGTGTTCGCCATAGCACTGCTCTTCTTCTTCTTCACTCTCTCATCCGCCGCACGCCCCGAGCCAGCTGTGAAAACCCAATACGAGGTTTGTCGAATAAACATATTCTCTCTTCTCTTTTCTTTATTTATTATATAAGATTGTTAATATTTGTGTTTATTGATTTTTTTTTTTTGATAGGGTGCTGAACCACAGCATGTGGATGTGGAAGAGAGCTGCATGGGAGTTGGTGAAGAAGAATGTTTGATGAGAAGGACCCTGGCCGCTCATGTTGACTATATCTATACCCAGAATCATAAGCCATAGATTTTCAATGATTTTTTTTTAAAAATGTTCTTTTGTGTAGAACTGGTAATGATCTGCAGCTATCTTGCTAAAATATATCCGTCAGTTTCTACTACTATGTTTTTAGTTGAGCTTCATCCCCGAACGCAG
Source organism: Fraxinus cuspidata (assembly GCA_903798385.1). Taxonomy (NCBI): domain Eukaryota; kingdom Viridiplantae; phylum Streptophyta; class Magnoliopsida; order Lamiales; family Oleaceae; genus Fraxinus; species Fraxinus cuspidata. The sequence goes on along the minus strand of CAIGRP010026691.1, from coordinate 38,969 downwards.
ACTCTAGCGATGAATTTGACGCTGGTATTGGTTTGCTGGTTTTGCCAGTTGTTGTGAATGTACACGTGTCGATATCTAAGAAGAAGTCGATAAGAATTCCAACACGGATGAATTACTTGTCTCGCTTGAGTGAGCTTTGCCTAGAAGTGCTAAAACTACCGACTGAAATGGATGCTCGAAAAAATTAATGCAAAAATGGATGCAAAAATTATTTCTCGAGTCATCTATACGAGCAATGCTATATATCTGTGTCAACACATTCTTTTGGTACCTATTATAATTATAATTTAAATTTAAATTAAAGAACAATTAATTTTAATCACATATTTTATGAATTCTACATTTTTTTAAGTACACTCTTTCTCAAGTTTTATTAAAATCTACTAAAAATTTGATTTTAATCCCTGTTAAATAGATGCTAAATAAGTCACATAATATTATATTTGATTAGATTTATTAATATCGTACTTGTAAGGAGTAAGTTCAACATATGAGTCACTTTACATCAATAAAACAGAAAGTAAATAAGTAAAATCAACAAGGAAAAACGTAAAGAACACAAGATTTTTCGCCCTAATGCAAAAGGTTCATAACAAAGTTCCTAATTCTCTTTTGAACTCTTGTCAAACCGAAAGAAATCACTATATTATCAAGAACCAAACTCTGTTCAAGAATTACACCATGACACGTATCACACAAGATTACATCAAAGAAGAAAAATCCTCAAACTGATCGACAGAACAAACCACCCAAGAATGCAATATTAGCCATTTACAGATCACTCAAAGATATATACAGATCACTCAATATATATACAAGGACTACACAAAAAAATATCTCAAAAAGGCTTCCAAAATATAGTGCAAAATAGAGACGGGGAGAGAGTGCAGAGAGAGTTCGAGAGAATGGATGAATGAAATAGCCAAGCCACACTCAAACCCTAGTATATGAGAAGTCTCCAGAAGATCTCAATCCAACGGTCATTGGGACACACTTGGCGACATCTCTACCATCAAGCAATAAGTAAAACGTTATGTAAGTTAAACACGCTTATAGCCAAACAGAATGGGAGCCACCAAGTAATCAGAAATAACAGTCCAGCCCAACAACGAGTCCAACAAGCAAACCAACAGATCAACCCAATAAGCTCATCATTGTGCCAATTCTTTACAATCTACACCTTAGTACAATGATCATAGTTTCATCTATTGTGATTTCTTCCATTATGTCATCATTTGCCCTTATTCCTGATACACAAATCAGCAAGTATTAATATTCAGTTGGTTTAAACAATCCAAAAACTTGTTTAAATGCAGCACTTTTGTACCGACATTAGCAGGGTTAAAATGAGTGGAAATTTTCTCAAGTTTTAGAACACCTTGTGATATAACATCTCTAATAAAATGAAATTTCACATCAACATGTTTAGATCTATTACGTAAATTAAGGTTCCTACTCAAATAAATTGCAGATTGGCTATCGGAATATAGCACAACATCTTTAACAAAACTAAATTCATTTAAGAGTCCTTTTAGCCAAATTTCATCTTTTATAGCATCAGTTGCAGCAATATATTCAGCCTCAGTTGAAGATAATGCAACCATTTTCTGTAATTGAAATTTTCAACTTATGCAAGAATTACATAAAGTATACACATAGGTAAAAGTAGATTTCCTATTGTCTCTATCACCAGCATAGTCAGAATCAGTGAAACCCCCTAAGATAACACCTTCAGATTGCTCTTATAATGAATCCACAAGTCACGAGTTCCAAGTATCTAAGAAACAATTTCATAGCTTCCCAATGAGCTTCACCTAGATTTGACGTATATCTACTCAAGACATTTATAGAAAATGTCAAATCACGCCTAGAACAAACCATTAGATACATAACAGACCCAACTGCATTAGAATATGACACTCTTGCCATTCTTCTGAACTCGTCTTTAGATTGGGACATTGATAATTTGAAAGTTTAAAATGATTTGCTAAAGGTTTGCTCACACTTTTAGCATCAATCATAGAAAATTTTTCCAACAATTTTAAAACATAAGATTTCATATATTATTATATGTTGATGAACTGCAAATTTTGCTTTTGGGATTGCGAGTCCCTTTGGTGGGACTTTAATTTTTTGTAAAGGATATTCATGAAAAGTTATCTTATGCCATTTTTTTTTAAAAGTTCTTCTAGCCATATAAGACACTTTCAAAAAATTATTTAAATATATTCAAAAATAGTTTTTTAGCCCCTGTTTGGCTCCCGTGAAAATTAAAATTCGTTTTTCTCTCACTTCTTATCAATTATACATTTTTCAATAAAATAATATTATACGTACTCCTAAAACTTTTTTTGTTTTTTTAACCACACATTTTTTTTAAAAAAAATACTATTTCAGCTATTAAAATTTCAAGTAATGGGGGCCAAACGAATAATTAGACTAAAAAATAATGTTTGACTTTTCAAAAGACATGCCAGGTTGAGTAAATATGTGGAGGAAGTTAAGATATTCGAAATTTGATGAGGGTCGTTGATGGGTAGGAAGTATGTAGTAATGGGTGTTGCTTTTTTCTCTCTTTTTTCCTTTTTTTTTCTCCCTTCATCCTATTTCTGCATTTTCGGCCACATTCATTAGGCTCTTATGTATATATCATTATATCTTGAGGTTCTTCCATTTTAGATGCAGTCTTGAGAGATTAATTACACGGTGATAATTTTACCAATTATGCTCTAACTTTAAAATCTAACATTAGAGCAACTCGATTTCTAATCATGTGCACTTATTCACTCCTGTTTATGGAAATGACCTCGTTGACTTAGAGAGGGCGAAGATTAATTTGAAGGGAATTGAGCTTCACAAAGATATTGATTATTTGATAAATGTTAATTAAGAATATGTTGAGGATCTAAAATCAATTTGATGGATTAAAAATTGTAAATATATAAATAAACAATTATATCAATCTACCAAGAAGGAAGAGCAACCATGTTTTGATTTACTTTTGATTCTTTTTAATGTAGAATATCTTATTGATGAAGCTAACCCATGTCAGCTTTCACAAAAAAAATAAAAATAAATAATTTTATAGTTAGACAAAGTATTTCCACAAAATTATTTAAATATTTTTAAAAACAACGTCTTGATCTCAAAATCAACTTTTGACTTTTTAAAGCCATTGTCAATCGAACATTTAGAATAGTTGATTGTTACAAAAGATGTTCAAATAATGCTTAGTGTACATCTTGGTCCACACTTAGCTTGACAGCCCCTCACACAGGGGGGTGGGGCCTCTGAGGGGGTTGTCACCCATCTAGCATTTCTCAAGATGTTCACTAGTAGGAAATAAGGGATTTATTTTCTTTGCAACGGTTAACTACTTGTAGAAGTTTTGTGGCCGACACGTGCAATGATTGTACTCTACCATAATTGCAAATGTTGAGATGGAATTGCGTTGTCATGCTCGGGATTATATATTATAGAATTCGAGAAGAATCGTCATGTAAAATTATGTGGGTATCGATTGGTGGGTTAAAGTAAACGAATATGTCTTGCGCACGAGCTCCACACTTGCTCTAACGATTATTAATTGTTTTCCATCTAAAAATATACTACGGCATTCATGTCTTACATTTTGAAGTTTGACATATGTAGCTCTAGACCAATTAGAATATTTAGATCCTTTACGCTATCCACAACTTTGCCCATGTCGGTTTAGATAAAAATCAACTGTTTAGTATATTTCGATAAAAGTTGATGGAATCTGTGATTGAAAAGTTGTGAATTTCATTAAGTGCAGTTAAAATTTGATTGTTAACCTGATTTAAAATTAATCAAATATTTTAGCAGAACCAAACATGGGCTTAATATCTCAAATATCAAGGAAACACCTAAATCTGAATTAGTACTTTCTTCGTTAATTGGTTTTATTTAGTGCTAATTTATGATAATGTCAGATGGTAATTTTGCTCATCTCCCAGACTCCGGTACCACAGTTCATTTGAGGCTTGGATATCTTTTAGCCCAAATATCTAAAACTCGACAAATGGGTTATGGATATGTAGCCCAATCATTAAGAGATAACAGCAGATGGGCAACCTAAGAACATAAAATAAAATCAATAAAAACTTGGGGAACGTGGCCATTTAAGTGGTTGGATAATGTATCTGGTGAAATGGGATTTGATCAATAATAAAAATAAGAAAAAAAGAGTAATATATTTTAGGTGGCAAAATGATAAAATTCTCTTTTTAGTTATTAACTCATTAATCCCCAATTTTCTCACTTCATCTTGACAGTTTTCTTCCAAATTCATGGTAAAACTCTAGTTTCTATTTTTTTTTTTTTTGAAATGACATCTTCTTCCTCTTTTCATCTTCTTCAATTTTATGTCCTCAAAATCAAAATCACCCATTTTCTTCTCTTCAGTCATTGTTCTTGCTACCATAAGTTATGTTCTTTATTAAATTCTTCACTTAATTTGTTTGGTTAGCATATTATCTACATTGAAAAATCACATTTATATTTGAAGAAAGAAGAAATATGCTCTTAGAAATCTCATGTAGATTGTACTTTGATTGTAAATATAGTATTAAATAATATTTAGTTGGTGTTGTTTCGTATTTAGCGTGTTTTTTGTGTTGTCTGCAACAATTGGATGATAATGACACTCCAACTACTACCTGAAATATAGAACACCACTCCAACTGTTATCTACTCTGCAAAACGAGACTACATTCGTTATCTACTGTAGTTTGATTTTTTTAACGAAATAACCTCCAATAATGGACTCACTAACGTATATAACACAAAAAGAATGATTATTCACAAATAATGATTGAAATGATATAACTTTTATATTATTGAGATGGTGAAAGCACATATCATCCTACTCATATGTGTCGATTAAGTTAATAAGCATATCTCTCAACTTTTGTACGTGTCGTGCGTATATTACAATATAAATAAGTTCTACTTATTATTTTTCAGGGCAAGAATGAGTCGTGACTACTTATACTCATGTTTATATATGTAACAACAAATGTGTCGTTTTTATATCCAATTATTAATCAATTTAAGCACTCATACATTCAAATTAACAACCACGAATAATTTGGCTACCCTTCCACGGCAAAATTTACACGCTCGACAGTCCAGGCCTTCAGCAGACCACGCGACCATTCAACGGCCATATTGGACGGGTACGGATGGATATGACTATTTCTATAAAATGAGAATTGCTTTCTAAAATAAGGCCCAGGCAAAATGGTCTGTGCTCATTGTGGACTGAGCCCGCTGACAGTACTGGACTGTCAAAAGGTATTGATGTTGGGCTTATCCACAAGATAAAAATAAATAAAAGTGGGCCGTGTTACCCTTTGCCAACCCAACGCACCCGTAACAACTAAACCTAGACGAACGGCTAAACCTAAATGGCTATATAACTCCGCTGTAAGCAAGAATCACCAGTTCTTTCTTGACTTTTTGGATTTTGGAAAAAATAACTGGTTATTCTCCAATTTCGGATCTTTACATTTAAATCTTTATTTTTTTCTTGCAATTTAATTCTTAAAAAGCTTTTTACTTTGATGAGCTGTTATGAGGCGATGAAGATAGAATTCATTTCTCGATGCTGATACATTGACCTTTCATTTGGTCTTTAATTCTGATGACCTATTTGTGCGTGTCTGAGCCTCTTTCAATTCATTATAATCTACCATTTATTTTTCTCATTTGACGATTACGATTAGCAAAGAATTTATGAAGGGATTCGCGATTATTAAGAAATGCAAGCCCTCTTTTACATCACTTTTGTGTTGCAGGTTAAGAAGTGCCAAACAGTAAACACCACTATTGAAGGTATGCGTTTCCTCTTCAATTGACTTGACTGTTGTGTATTTCTGTTGCGAGTCTTCAACCAAATTCTCACATATTCAAGTTTCAAGATTTATCCTTAGCTTGTGGAATATATTTAAGAATCGTTTCCTTATCTTCTAAAGATTTTAGCCAATGTGATTTCATATATCGGTGAGCTTGGATTATGTGGCTTATTGTAAAAATAGATGAAAAACTCAAGGAAAGGAAAAGGGTAAACAAGAATTGAGAGAGGGGTTCTGTTTCAGGAATTTCCAATTTATCAAGCATTTATGCCCATTCTGTCTTTAAACAAATTTTTAATACTTCTTGATTCTTAATGAGTTTTGGACAGCCTAAACTTTTTGATGCCTGCCTTGTCTGAAATGGGTTGAAATTTATGACATGAATAATGTTATTCATAGTAAAGACTACGTGTATTTGTCCTATGTGGTTTAGTGATGTTATTTGATGCTCGAGTCAATAAAAAACTATCACATTTATGCATAAAAAAAAAACTGTCACATATATGCCAAGACAACTAACGTTATTTTTCACTATATATAGCATTACTCTATAATTACACATCATGTTATGTCACTAATCACTTGGCTGCCAGCTAAGCAAGATGCCACGTGAGCCTCGCCAGCCAAGTATCAAGCCTATGAGGCATCGTCAACCACTTTCTCCGAGGTGATGTAGAGCCTCGCAAAGGCCCATCAAGGCCTTGGAGGTGGCCCCTTCAGAGACAACGTATGACCCCGCCCACCTATTCTCTGAGGTGATTTGGAACCTCACCAAGGACAATCAAGGACTTCGGAGGCTATGACTTCCCAAGCGGTGAAACTTGTGACTGGTTCGTCCCTTACTCATTCCGACGAGATAAGGAGAGACCCAACCCTCACCTGTAAAAAACTGCCCTCTTAAATCCGAGGCGGTTGAGTTGTGTGCTCATGCCTTGAACAAACCGTTATTCCTGACACATCGAGATAAAACTTGTTATATGCCACGTTTTAGTGCTGCCAGAGTTAATTTCCCAAAATTACACACTTTATTTGAAATGAATGAGTTGATCACTAAGAAATGGTTTTAACCATGTGTTGGTCTTCATCGTTATTCCAGTACAAAATGAGATTGTCCTTGAGCAATCTTGTATTTTTTGTTATTAATGTGTACATGAGCAGTATACCTGTAACATGGTTTTATGCCAAATTTATGCCAATTAGGCACTGCGTTTCCACAACTAGTCAGCCAGCAACACAGTTTCCGCTAATGAACAATTACAGCAACAGTATAAAACAAAGGGACGGAACACAGTATCGTGAACAGCATTTACCAGTAAACACCCAACTTATATTACCAAATAAAAATAAAGGAACAATTTTACAAAGCCAAGGATCGCAACAAAAGCACTCACTGGCTTGTGTTTCATAGCGCAAAGTATAAATAAAAGAATTAAGCTGTTTGTACACCAAAGTTTGACGTTCCCTTCACAATAGTTTGATCCTAAATAAAATTCATGCAGTTGACGTACTAGGCTGACAGTTTTCAAGCTTTCCTCCCAAACATGCCTAAAACGGCATCCCATGCCAAATAACTATCTGGCATGACTAAGCATCGACTCCACGTGGCTTTTCCTGCCATGTGATCGAAACACGCAATCACCATCAAGAACATAGCCACCTTTTTCCTTAGTTCAAGGATATGAACCACATTTTGCATCTTAAATTTCAAGCACTATTAGCATTGAGATATCTGACATTTGAAACTCAAGCATCAACTAACTGCTTCAGGATACACAAGGAAGAACGGAAATTTATATGATTGCACTAACTGAGATGTCTTACAAAAGGTTAAATGTTTCCATTAAGAGTTACATGACATGAGTAAATCATACATTACAGAAGGCAATATATCAATATGAGCATATTTTTCTTCTTAAAAACGATGATAAAATAAACAGTAAAAAGGAAATGGAGACATGTGATGAGCAGTGTCAGGAAATCCTCCTCCATCAATCTCCTTAACCTAGCTTTGTTCTTGTTCCGTCACTTTGCCATTTCATACCTTAGTATACGCTTACAGGGATGAAATAGCTGAACCAAGTCCATGGCGAAGACTAGCATTCTCAGGTGTGCTCGTCTTGTCGGCCCTGTGACTGCTCCCCGAACTGCTGTTAGAGAGTGAGACAAAGGTAGACTTCTGCAGGATGCCATTGGGAGAACAATCAAGTTGAGGGCTACTTTCATACACTTTCAAAGAAGACGAGCTCGTGCCAGCTCCTACGCTGATAGAGGTGCTTGTCAAAACCTCTCCTAATGGACCACCCATTGAATTTCCCCAAGAAACTGGTAACCAATTTAACTGCTTTTGAGGTGATTCGCCAATATCATTACTTACTGCCAAGCTCATTTGGATAGGGTCTAGCTCATGAGATAGCCTCGCTGTTGAGATGGCAGGTTTCTCCCGTAGAGAAGGATAAGAGGATGACGGGAAATCTGAAGGAGCTACAGGGATAGACATTGAGAGCTGCGTCCAGTCTGATTTCAGTTCTTTTGGCCAGGAGACGGGGGCTCGATCAGATTGATCCTTTGGGCAATCATCAATAAAGTGGCGAACCAGACATTGATCATTTGCTTCTCGGTCATTGAAACCCAGGAAAGAACCAGAGTTTTCAGCATTCTGGTAGGAGATTGTTTGTGAAGGGTTGACAAGGGCATCTGAGTAGACAATTCCAAACTCCGAGTTTGGTGATTCCTCAAATGGAAAGTGTTGCTTATGAATGGAGAACGACACTTCTTTGGCGTCCACACTGATGGTGGGTGGTATCAAAGAGAGGTTTTGAAATCCTTGCTTTCTGCTAAAGTTTTTTGTCAATTAGACATGACGGCAAACAAAGAAAAGGAGTATAACATATTTATATCAGGTATTTAAAAGACATTCTTAGCCATATTAACGTGCACCATCCAAAGAACTTGCTAGGAGAAATGGGAAGGAGTTGATTTATCAAACTTGTTTGAGAGGACTGCCAATTATTGATAGGCCTGTTAAGGGATAAAATCTCACATTGAACCAATTTATAAAGGGTTTTGACTACTCCTTTTAATAAGGTTGATCTTTTAAGATGGAACCTCAAATCTTAACATGGTATCGGAGCCCGTTAAGCTCCAACGAGCAATTCAATCCGATTAAGACTCAAAAAAAATTGAGCACACGGATTTCAAGATTGGTCTGCTCAAACGAGCCACCATCTTGCGAAGACATGTTAAGGGATAAAATCCTACATTGAATAATGATGAAAATATTGATCAATTTATAAAGGGTTTGAGTTATTCCTTTTAATAAGGTTGACCTTTTAAGATGGAACCATAAATCTTAACAAGGCCATCTCCTACCCCCACCCAAAAAAATATTAAAAAAATCCTTCTCTTGATACCTCATTTCAATAATCAGTGAGTGCATATACATGTATAAGATGTTTGAAGGAAGCTAAGATCTTGGTTATTATATCATTCACCTGTTAATGAGATCAACAGTATTGGTTTGCAAGGAATTGGGCTTGTGCAGCATGGCACCATGGCTATTGGATGTGCTGCTGCTGGACATCACCAGTGCTGATGAGGAGGAAGCAATTGGTGCCACACTAGAAGTGGTAGATTCAGATACAGCATGGCCAGTCTGGCCTTCCACAGGCTTTCTTGAACGGTGACGGCCTCTGTTGATGTGCCTTTCACAGTATTTCTGATCAGGAACAGCATCTCTCGAGCACCGCCATTTCTTACCATCTGTTCTCCTACACCTCCCTGGCTCAGGATCATTGCTGCTGGAGAAACCTAGATGGAAAGGACCCCATCCCACTGCACACAAGGAGGTTATGTACTAATACAATAACCACACATCCAGCATGGCTTCATTTTACACTAGCCATATCTCTTAGAATAAACTTCATGTAAGAATGTAAACAAATACACGGAGGTTATAGTTTATCATGAAAATGTTGTGCAACCAAGACTCCCAAAACTAATGATTGGTTCTAGAATTGACAAACACGAGATGATATCACAAAAATAGATGTTAATGATCATGCATAGCAATGAAGCTGGATTCTCATCATTCTGTATGCATGTACCACTATTAGACCTTGGGCACTGCAAAAGATATGTTTTATTCTCTATTCGTTCAAGTCCAAGTCTAGTACTATTTAATTCACCTTATTTGCGAGATAAAAAGTTCCAATTGCTTAATCAGGTCAATAGACTTAATACCATATAAATTATGTATGCAAATATCCAGGAAGAGAAGCTTACTAAAATTAGAGTAGCAAGATCCAGATGAGGCATATGGAATGAGAGGACTCCTGAGAGTCACAAGTAAATTAGAGGGAATCGGGACATTTGCCACAATGTGTTTATAAATCAAGGCCTGACGTTCTAGCTCCATCCATTGAGAGGGACTGAATGGACCTTTCAATCTAGCAAAAGGCCCAAGCATGCCTTCATTCAATACTCCTGAAGCAAGCCAAAGCACACTAAGCTTTTTGGTCTCTTTTAACTAATAAGATATATAAAACCACAGAAAATAGTTGAAAGAATAGGGTAAAATTCGCAACAAAACTACCAATATTTTCTGTATTTTGTGTTTTTCAACAACACTTGGGGACAAAAAATGAAAAGTAACGCTTTTGTTTTCTTGACAAGACCCCAAAAGATCTTTTATTAGTTGTCCACGAAAAGACCCTACTCCCAACCAACATCCAGTGCAAGGAAACAAAACATCATTGACTAAACAGCCTCTTTATCTTCACCACTACTCTCCAACATTCAAATCTCAAAAATGAAAAGGGCAAAAAAACAAATTCTTTACTGAAACCCAACCACCAAATGCACTAAAATCCACCTCTTTACCTTAAAAAAAATGAATATAAAAATGAAGAAATAAAAATAAAAATCGACTACAAACTGAAAGTTCAGATTTTTTATCAACATACCTCTTGTTTTGCTAAAATTTTCATTCTGGCAATGGGGCTCTGAAGAAGAAAATGAGAGCATATTCCGACCCTCATCACCCCCTGATGGCCATATATTAGATCTTCCAAAAGCAATGAAATTTTCAGTCTTCTTGGAAGGGATTTCAACCTGAAAAGGCCTTGGCATTTTGGTAACCCTCCAACTGTCCTCAGCAAGTTCAGATCTTTTACCCTTCAGATTCCCAGATCCATTTGCCTTGTCATTTTTGGGCTCAGTTGAACCTGGAATGGCTGCATTGGGAGAGGCTTCCCTGTGGGTCAAGACCCGAAAATTCATTTATGATGAAATAGAGAAAATTTAGAGTAGACAGGAGCATGAGTTCATTTCAAGCAACTTTCTTCGACTGAAAAATGTGAGAGAAAGCACAGGTTAAGGAACAAGTTATTAGCTGAGATTTTTTCTTTACTTTTTTTATTCTTTTTGTTTTAAGTTGAAGGAAGATCGATACTTTGAGAAGGAAAAGAAAAGAACAGAAATGAGAGAGTATAGGACATAAAGGCTCAGCTCAAGGGCCAAATATATCTAGTTTTGATAAGGCATTTACTAAAATCTCCTTTTGGTTTTGCTGAAATTCAGAGAAGACAACATGCTGTGGTTAAGTCAAATTATCCACGCCTGTAGATTTATTAAGAATAAATTTAAGGAAAAAATTACCATAACGGTCAGTAACTTACGCTTTTTTACAGGCTTTATCCTAATTTTTCATTTGTGTCCACAAAGGTCCCAAATCTTTGAAAAATTAGCAGCTGAAATTCATTTCCGTTATTTGACCAAGAAATGTGAACTTTGACTTATTTTGACAAAAAAAAAAGGGGTAAAATAGTAACTTTGCTATTTTATATACAAATAATTGAAAAATTATATTTTAAAAAAATAAAACTCATCTTCTTCCACCCCATACCCCACCCAAATCGAAACTAGAAAAATCACCGGCCCTTGCCATCGCCCACGACCACCACTGCAGATCTCAAACAACACCACAAAAATATCACCCAAAAATTATAGAATGAAACTTAGAAATCAATTGGCATGGACAAAGATTCTGACTTAATGGCACTCACATTCCAGTCCAGTATCTTCTCCAGTTGGCATTCATTCATACTACATTCACAACAGTATCTTCTCCAGTCCCTTCTATAACATTTCCTCATAAGTCAACGGTTAATTTCCCTCCTCCGTTTCGATCCTCGGTGGCGGAGCCATAATCGACTCAACTTCACCAAACCTGAATAAAATCAAACTCAATATCCAAACAAAAAAAGAGAAACTTCCATTTATCAATGTGCGTATCTGTGGAATATTACTAAGGAAGACAAAACTTATGGCGTCCCCCATCACCGCCTTATCGACCACTACCACTTCGTCCAGGAAGTTGTCTTTTCCTCTGACGGTATGTTCGTGCTTTTCGGAAGTTGAGACGGCAAGCTCCATCTCTGGGACCTCCAGACTGGTGCTGCAACCCGCTGATTTGTTTGGCACACTAAGGATGTGCTACCGATTGCATTTTTTTGTTGATAACAGGCAAATTGTTTCTGCTTTTGCATGGGATAGGATTGATAGGTTGTAGGATAGGACATGTGGGTCCTTATGCACGAGTGGTTGGAAATATGGGGTGATATTGCTATGGGATTTGGCGGGAGGGAAGAAGCTTTACTCGTTGGAAACTGTACGTTTTTAGTTTTTGGTTGTAAGTTTTGAATCCGACAGTGATTGCGATTTTCAGGTGGTTGCAGTGAATTTCGGTGCGATGGATTGTGGTGGCTATTTTTGGTTTGGGAGGGATGGGGTGAGGGGCGACGAAGGGTTTTTTAAAATTATTTTAATTGTTTTATGGGGATAAATATCAAAGTTACTATTAGACTCTTTTTAAATTTGTTCAAAATTAACTATTTTGATCAACTAACGGTCAATCCATTTGGATTCCAATTGTTATTTTTTAAAAGTTTGGGACTTCCGTTGTCACAAATAAAAGTTTAAGGTAAAGCATGTAAAAAATAAAAGATTATGGACCGCTGTTGCAATTTTCCTAAGATTTAATGAAAAGTGATTTTGTTGATGTGTAAATAAAAAGTAGGAAACATGATGTGTCAATGTAAAAAAAAAAAAAAAAGGGAGAATATTGGTTGAAAATGAATTTTAAAAAAATGAGTTTTAAATAATCTATACCAAACTTTTGCGTAATAGCAATTTACTAAAATCTCCTCAAAGTTTTGATGAAATTAAAATATGGGCAAGGAATAAAGGACTTGAGCATCATTTCAATAGCATAAAAATGGTAAACGCTTTTTATTTTGGGGAACTTTTGCTTACGTAAGGATTATTAATCAAGAAATTTTAATTATTAATTGCATCCCTCATACAATTTGAGGGATCAACGATTAATGAATATAGCTTTTTTTATACATGTATAAAAAACATAGCTATTGAAGGATTAAAGATTTCTTGTAGAAAATAATTACTTAATCATAAGAATACATTTCAACTGTACCCTATGTGTATTCATCAGCGATTGTTGAGCCACATTATTTTTTTATTCTCATTCTTCTACTCATTTTCAACCACACATTCTTCAATAAAATAATATTTTTCATCACATCGAAAACTTTTCATTCTTTTTCAACCACATATTATCCATCACATTTAAAGATTTCTTGTAGAAAATAATTACTTAATCATAAGAATACATTTCAACTGTACCCTATGTGTATTCATCAGCGATTGTTGAGCCACATTATTTTTTTATTCTCATTCTTCTACTCATTTTTAACCATACATTTTTTAATATAATAATATTTTATATCACATCAATAATCTTTCATTCTTTTTTAATCACGTATTTTTCATTACATCAAACAAAAAAATGTATTCTTGATAAAAAAATGTGCACCAAACATGGGCTTACCAATAATTAGAACCTTCTCATTAAGACCTTCAGTGAAAAACGACAGTGGATTGGGTTCATTTTTTATTCTCATTCTTCTACTCTTTTTTAACCATACATTTTTTAATATAATAATATTTTATATCACATCAATAATCTTTCATTCTTTTTTAATCACGTATTTTTCATTACATCAAACAAAAAAATGTATTGTTGATAAAAAAATGTGCACTAAACATAGGCTTACCAATAATTAGTACCTTCTCATTAAGGCCTTCAGCGAAAAACGACAGTGGATTGGGTTCAAAATCCAAAGCTTATCACCTTGATAATGTTCCATCCAATCAGTCCAGTGCCAATAAATGTGTGCATTAATGGTACGGTCTTCCAAATGAATCGTGTTTTCAGTTAAAAATAATAAGCCAGGAGAAGTGGTTGGGTCACAAATTTGGATTGTGAAGGACAAAGGGAAGAAATGAGACGAGAGGTTATTTTCTTGCTTTCACCTCGGAAATGTACATTTGGGATACAACCGTGCTACATTTATACTATCACTTATACATTTTTTTACACTTTTACATATGACAGTATTTACACTTTTGATTTTGAACTCATCTATCATATCGCTACACAGATTTTCTCCATATACGAGGAATGTCAACTATGATATCATGCAAAAGATACATATAGCACTATTCTTTGAGATATGTTTTGGGAGAAGTGGTACTTGGCTCACATGGAAAAAAAAATGTCAATTGCTTGTCATTGAAATATTGCTCGACTAAATTGGTAAATAATAGTTAGCCCTTGTTTGACATTCATTATTTTAATTTTTTTTTCTACATATTCATTTTCAAACACACATTTATACAATAAATTTTTTTACACTTAAATCCAAATTTTTTATACTTTTCAACTATACATTCTCCTAAAAATCACCATTATAAACGTCGTTTTTTAGAATAAAATTGCCATTAAAAACGTCGTTATTCAGACAATTGATTTTAAAAGCTCGTACTGAGTGATAATAATTTGACAAATTGTCGACTTTGAAATGATGCTCATGTTGACACAGTGATTTGTCAAATGTTCGATGATAAAACACTGCACACAATGTGTACAAAAAAAATCTGAGGATCTTTGTGCAAAATTGGGTGTAAGCCAGATTCTTCAAAATCACCTGCATTCGATGAACTTAAATCCAAATTATCCTATAAAAAATATATTTAAATTTACCTTTTGGCTTTCGTGGATGTAATCGAGAAATGTAATTTGCATTTTTTTTTTTAATCTTTATGGAAAGATTTTCGATGATCACTTCAGATAGCTAAATCACAATTTAAATTTATTTTACACCTTATTTGAGAGTTATTTATTAATTTTTTTCTTTGACGAAAGGGTGAAACCCTTGTTATCTTCGAAAGCCAGTATTACTTATACAGTAACACGACATCGTTTATGGAAATCGCGAACCCTTCTCCCGCCACATAACTGTTTACGTTCGTAATTAGCCCCTCTCCACTCAAAATATCAGAACCTTTCCCTTTGAATAAAAAACAATCCCATATTCCGGGTGCTAGCCTTCTAAAGAATTCCACGCAAAGTCATGGCGAAAATGATAAATCCACAGACTCTAACCCTCACTCCCTTCACATCTCTTCTTTTCCCATCTATCCACGTTCCAAAATCACTGTTCCATTCCCAATCTCTTGCAATTTCAACTAAGCCCATCTGTAAAATTCGTTATACAAGGAGTCTGATTGGACCGTCTTTTGTAGCCAAAGCTTCTACCACTGCGGCTGTTCCCGATAACATCACGGATGTGCTCGGGGATGTCGGCATCTTCACTGCCACTGGCGAGCCCGTCAAGATCAAGGACCTATGGGATCAAAATGAGGTACTCTTTATCCATTTATGTATCATATTTTTGTTATTTCTTTTAGATATTATGAGAACTTAACTCTTCATTAATTGTATAAATTTTAGCGTTTTAACGAATTTAGAGAAATGTAATTTTCATAGTAAAACATATTGTAAATTACAGAGGGGAATTAAAGTTTTTCTACGTGAAAAAGTAACAAATTGTTATAAATTTTGTCGCTGCTAAATTAAATAGGCCATTCAATCTGGGACAGAGTGGACATATAGAATATGGCTTGAAATGGTTATCGGACTTAAAAATTACTCGATAGATTTTTGGTGAAAAGAAAAATAGAATCAATATACAAGGTCGTCTGAGTAGGATTTATTTTGGCATTTAATTTTGGACAGATCCAGAATATAAAATATGACTTAATTTTATTTAGTGAACATGATAATTGGTGTAAGAGCACCTTAAAAACATTTTAGGTTGGCTTTGAAAAGTCTGAGAAATCTCAGCTCTTGTGACAAAGAAATGGGAGGATTTATTTGCTGGTCAAGCCAAACGAACCCTAGACGTGATAGATTGATGAATGCCAAATTATGTTCAACCTTGGCTTAGTTTAGGTTAGTTTGCAAATCAATGTCAAACACACTTTTTAACAACTGATTCCAAGCTGAGCTTCGACTAGCGATGACTTTCAACTAGTACATAAAAAAGGAGCAAACTTAATATACATCACCCAACTGACCTCTGCATGCTAACCTGTGGCCAGATAAAAGTGTTTAAAGTATGATAGTGATGTAGAACGGGGAAGAATTATTAACGTCGGAAGAAGAAAAGAAGCAGAAAAAGAAGAAGCGAGAAGAAGAGGGGACGGGGAGGGGGAGGGAGAAAAACGGCCGCAAGTCACTATTCAATTCAACATATTCATTAACTGTCTCAATCAATAATGAAAAATCTAATAATTAGCAAAAACCTAGCTTGAGGGCTTGGGCCAACCCGCTAGTACAAGCCCAACAATAAGAAACATAATTATAAGTCCAATAACAATAAAAAGAAATCTCGATCTCGATGATGTCCGCATCAGATAGCCATTAGAATCTTAAAGGTTTTAGGCCTAGTTTTATAGTTATTTAATATTTCTCTATTTTAAGTGAGTTAAAGTTTTGTACCTCCCTCCTCTCCTTACCTTATGTAGGTCTCAAGTGAGAATCTCATCTAAATATGACTAAAAAATTGAACTTTTTAAGTTTATAAAAAATGCTACGCTATTTCTAATTTTTTTTTTCAGCATATGTATTGAAAATGATATTGCAAGTAGTATATGAAGGAGCACCGACAGATTTTCAATTTTTTCTCATGGATCTTACCAATGAAACTCAGCAATCAAACTCGAGAGAAGGTAAGAAATAACCACAAAAGGGAAGATAAAAATGAGTGATATAAAATCTATACTGATTCAGTCCATTGGGAGTCCAACCACTACAAAGGGTCTCCCCTCTAGATTTTGAGCTATAGTGGCAGCTCAATTTCACTAAACATCAGGAGGAGCAGCAATCCCTTTGAACTAGTTGGCAGGCTTAACCAACATAGAGCAACAAAAGCAATTAAGAAGAGAATGCTCAAATGATTTCCCAGTGAGACTCACATATTTTGATTCGGGGTTTTCATGTTCAGCTGATCAAAAAGCCTCTAAATTGTCTGAGATCATAACATTTTCCGACGCAGTAGTTACAACTGAAACTGTATAGGCAACCTTGTAAGTAAAGGGCCTGAAGAGTATAAAACTTAAGATTTTCATTTTAGTCGCGAGAATGCTAAAAGTTCTGTTTTCAGGGTATATATTCATAGGTAGCTATTCTAAATATTGGTGTTCGATAACATTAGGTTGGATATAAGCTTATAAATCAGGAATAATTACACTTGTTTGAAACTAGGTCAACTTTTAATATATCAACCATTTTGAATGTTGGCGTCATGAGCCAATCAGCACGAGTTCACGTGAGTGTTGGAATTAGTTCAATATCATAAATATATGAATCGAAAACACGAGTACGAGAGTATAGCTCAAAGTTGAAATACAGCTCGGAGTGAAAGTTTTCTGATCAAGTATATACGTAGGACATCTAAGATTTGTGTTGGACATTTTAAACTTTGTTCTGGACACACCTGAGGTAGTCGCTGACTTCTGAAGCTTATAACTTGCACACACCTAAGTCATGAAAATGGTGTTCTTTCCTAAAATAAGTTTTATGCCCAAAGTTTAGATGAAGCCTAAAATAATGAATACAATAAGTTAGCTCCAGCCAGGCTCTATGTCAGCAAAGTTGAGTAAGTCTGTAACACTAATTGGACGTTTGGGTTTGGTGGCTAAGTTCGGTTCCAAATGTCCGCAGTGAATATGATTGGAACTTTTGCCTTGAACTTGTTTTACTCATCACATTCTTTTTATGAGTCCCAGTCCAGTGGTTTTA
This sequence comes from Fraxinus cuspidata, assembly GCA_903798385.1. NCBI lineage: Eukaryota > Viridiplantae > Streptophyta > Magnoliopsida > Lamiales > Oleaceae > Fraxinus > Fraxinus cuspidata. The sequence goes on along the minus strand of CAIGRP010026691.1, from coordinate 20,873 downwards.
GGTGTTTGGAATCATCAATACTTTTATTTGAAAAGGATGCAAGTCCAACACGTTAGATGTAAGGTTCTTTCTGTTAAAAGAAGCAATATAGGTCCTTTCTGTTCCTACTTTTTGAATTTTAAACTGAAATATTCTTTTCAGGGAATGGCTGTTGTTGCGCTGTTGCGGCATTTTGGATGTTTTTGCTGGTAAACCACGAATCACTTGATCCCATTAACTTCCTTACAATAAATAAATTCAAGAATTTCCAGGTTCAGCCTTTTGACGTGCTTCTTTTCATTTCATATTAGCTGGGAACTTGCAGAGGCCCTCAAAGAATCGAAAGAAAGATTTGACTCTGCTGGTGTTAAGCTGATTGCTGTTGGTGTTGGTACTCCTAATAAAGCTCGTCTTCTTGCTGAAAGGGTAATTTTACCCTTTATATTTAAAAATAAAAAAATTGATAAATTTATGCTGAGAAATTTAACTACAGCTTTTATTTGGAATATAAATTTTATTTTTTTTAGTCAAAAGTGGCTTTTTATCTGAGGTAGCAGTTTAGATGTAATAGACTCATTTCAAGCTTGCACATCAGTTCATTAAAATCAAAATTTGGTCAAGTTGGTTTCAATGAAATGGTTAACTGAGCTAATTTATTCTAAACTGTTTTGCTAACATAGGTACCAATTAATATTCATGTTATCATCCGCTACATTATATTCACTTTGTTTCCTGGAGACCTGCATTCCCTGACTCAACTGAATTCATTAGGGTGAAAATACCTCAACTAATATGTTCCATTGGAAAATGTAAGGGGTACATGACTAATTTGTTTCTCCCGTTCATATCCCATCGTAATGCGCACTTGGAAATGAAAGGGGATCCTAAGCTTTAAAACATTTTTCTTCTTTTGTATCACTGAACCAACTTAAAATTTATTCCTTTTGTGTTGGTGCTAGTTTTGATTCCTAATACTGATTTATGTGTACTGTTAGTTACCTTTTCCACTGGATTGCCTTTATGCTGACCCCGAACGTAAGGTAACAACTTCTACCTCTCCCAATTGAGATTATTTTGTTTGCCATAAGCCTAATCTTACACCTTTCTGGTATTGCAGGCTTATGATGTTTTGGGCTTATATTATGGACTTGGCCGGACTTTTTTCAATCCAGCGAGTGTATCTCATCTCAGCCTTTTTCCTCGTTCAAAAGCTATCTTATCGAAAATTTGAATTACTCGTCTTCTTTCTAAAAGCTTTAGTTTTTCTTGTCTTTCACTCTACAGGCCAAAGTATTTTCGAGAATGGAGGCTGTGAAAAAGGCTATGAAGAACTACACAATTAAAGCCACACCAGATGATAGGAGTGGTGTCTTGCAACAGGTTTTGTTTTGTCCTCCTAAGCTGTCTATCTTAGTGTAACCAACTCATGAGTTGTGCTAAACCAATAATATGATTACATGTGTTTTTATTAGGGAGGGATGTTTGTCTTCAAAGGGAATCAACTGCTGTATGCAAGGAAGGATGAAGGGACTGGGGACCACGCTCCCTTGGATGATATCTTTGATATCTGCTGCAAAGCTCCTACTGTGTGAGGGAGGATGAGGGGACTGGTTACCTTACTCCTTGGAGGATGCCCCGAATCCATCCATTGCAACTTGACTACCAGTTAGAACTGTTCGTGTGGATTGACTATTTTATATCTTATCAATACCTACGACTATTGAGGTGAGTTTTTAATTGTAGTGCTTATTTTATTTAGCAACATATCTCTGTCTTTTAGTCAAGTGTCGACTGTGTTATACAAATATTTTTCTAATTTGATGTACTAAGTTATGGGGGGAAATTGAGTTGTTTGTTACAACTGAATGTGGCCCCAGACATAAACTATCAGATGTAAATATTCACATTATCACATTACAATTATCTGGCCATGTGATTTTACAATATATCACCATCTTGTGATTATTCTTGTCATGTGCAAGATCAGCAAAAAAAAGTTGTCTTATTTTTTGTATAAAAAAACCTGAAGAAAATTATAAAAAGAAAGTTCGTTTGTTACTGTATTAGAGTTTCAAAAGAACGGCTATCAAATCTTTTAGTATGATGTCTTGTGTGACTCATCATATTCATAGAGTTTCAATGGAACCATTGTAATACCAGTTTGTATAAACGAGTGTATTGTTGAACCTCTATATATTCATGAGACTTCAGAGAAATATAACGTTTGTAAAAAATACATCATTATATTACAGGCATTCAAAATAATTTTGATTTGTAATTTGAATGAACCTGAATTTAAACTGGGCTTGATTAGTTGGATGTAATGCACACAAATAGCACTCAATGGATTATGCGGAAACAATGAGTAGTATTCTTTTGTAGACCTGGACTGCATGTCTCTCTGCATTTGGAAAGATGCATAACTATACTTTTTGTGTGCTTGATAAGCCAAACCCTGATTTTATTTCCATCTTATAATTTGGTTTAGTTACTTAAATTAATTTGTTGAGGTGTTAGTTTTTATTACAGTATCGTCCCTTTATCCTATTAAATCATTAAAATTAAAAGAAATTTGAAATCATTGGTTGTTTAAGACTTGTACGTGTCTAAACAAACCGAGGATCATTGTGAATACACAAGCTAAAGCTTCATATTCCCTTTCTTTCCATGTTTTTTCTTGATTTTTTTTTTCCTCTGGTGCCTTATTTTGGTACTTATATTTAGGCATGGACTTGCTACAAAATGATTGCTTGTTTTGATTGTATTGTGACCTGTATTGTATTGGAGCGTAATTGTCAATAGAGGTGGTTCTTATCAGTTCACTTATTTGCCTCCCCTTTCTTTTTCCCTAGTGTTACTTTTCTTTGATTTACTCCTAAATATTAGTTTTACAATAATTTGAAAAAATCGAAACAGCAATACTAAAAAATATTAAAGGAAAAATGAGTTATATGAGTTGGATGGGTGTCATTTCCAATACATCAAACTTGTTCACTCCAAATTGAAAAGAAGCCCATATTCTGTTATGCTTTGTCTTGTCTGATAAGGCTACAAGTATCGGCCATGTGGCAGCCAAATAGTAAGCAGTCATATTGGTTCTCTTAAAACTCCCGATGTCCAAACACTATCGTGGCACACGTCTTTCGTACGTCACACACTCAAACATCCTTATACAAGTTGACTGATTCGATCGTCGAAGTACTTGTGACCACCTCTTCACTTTTGGAGAAGGCCACGTGCTTTTAACGATTTGACCAAGTGTGTAAGAGATAAACTACGTGGATGTGAGTGGAGTCGATATCCAATGGCTATGTCATCCGTGCAGAAATCGAGGTTAACGTATTTCATAAATACTTAAAATTTTCTGTTCAAGTCTTTAGTCATTCTACATGTACAGTTATTTTTTTATGGCAAATGAAGTGGCAGCCAGATTCCAGGTCCAGTTTAGTGGACATGAAAGGCACTTGCGATGACATAAGAAAGTTAAAGGGAACTGGATTTTCTTGAATTATCCCCCCCACCACTCACAGAGAAAGAGAGAGATTACTATTTTTACTGATGAATTGACTGCTTTGTGTGTGACCCAGCTAGCTTTTCTTCTTTTAGACTCTGTTTGGACTAAAGAAGAACCGTAGGATCTTGAGTATTTTGTTGGTTGATTGCATTGGGATGCCTTAAACATATATGCTGTTATGTAGGGTTCTGCTGTCCTCTTATTTCTTGGATATGGCTTTTCTCTGTGGATGATGCAAAATCTAATGGGGTCTATTCAGGAATCAGGGCTATGGAATACACACACTTTCAATTAGTTAATAGGCATGCAGACACATGTAATACAAAGGGAAATTATTTAAGTGTTGATGGGCCAATGACCATGTACCTCTAGATAGAGAGGATCTTAGGTGAATATGACTTGACACTCATGCTTTCGAGGGAGAAGGAGTGGGGGTTTTAAGTATCTAAAACTAAAAAAGGGAATAAACTCCAAAACCTTTTGTTTCTCACACACAAACCAGTATGCTACGGCCTTCTCTGGTCGTTTTCAGTGAAGTTGATATCTAGTATCTGCATATCCTGTTGACTTGTCTTGCCCATTGCTGTATTTAATTGTCTTCCCATTTGGAAACCTATTTCTTCCCACTACCCCCGGCATTCATTAAAGTGCATTTCATCACTTCTTTTGTTTTTTTATTGTATTTGTATTTGACGACAACAACTAGCAATGCATATGCACATTTTCACTCACAATTTGCTCGACTCCCCGAACGAACCCGTTCTAAGCGCATGGATAACAACCAAGATTTTAACTTTTCTTTTAATACTATTTAGTACAATGTACGAGACAATGTCCATAATGCAGAATATTAAGAGCCTGTCATTTTTAAATGATCTTTAATTATGAATAATTTTACACAAAGTGCTATCAATTTATGTTTATTTTCCTTAGTTGAATGATTTTTGGAAATTGTGTTTAGTTGTAATGCAAACATATAAAGGGCTTGTTCATCTTATTGATATCATGTAACGAACAGCAACTCATTATCTTGCATTACCTTGTTAACTTTAGCTGACGCATTTGATATATATCGAGCAAACTGCAACACTCTCCTTAGATGAAAGAGTAACAAGCATGTTAAATTCTAGATATAGCTACACGGTACGATGGTTATATTTTCTTTAATAATGTTTGAATTAAAACAATATGACCTCTAGTGACTTCCCATTATATGTAATTAGATGGGAGCTTTCGAGCTTTCATCTTTTTTGTTCTAACTGTTCCTTTTTTCTATATATAGGTCCCTTAGTTAGGCTTATGAGGAAGTCATCCGTCTAGCCTAATTTTGAGATAGCTTTCACAAGGTTGTAGCAATCTAATGTGGTGTTTCAATCTTGGAGAGCGTGATGGTCTTTAACAATTAACAAAAGGCCTATTAAAGTAGACAAAGAGGAACCCACCCAACTCTTTTCATCTACCTAATTCCCCCTCAAAGGAAGGTGAAAATGAAATAACGAGATAGCATTCCCCTTTTATGCTACCAAACTGCATTTGGCTCTTCGTTATGTTTGTGGGGGGTGGGGGGGGGGGTGTATGAACTTACTCTTTAAATAATAGCACTATTAACGTAAAGGGGTTCCTAGTATACATGTCTTTCACCATCTTCTTCTCCCTTTTCCAACTAAAATCATTTCCACCCTCATGTCTATACCGCATCACCAACTTTCTATAATGCTAAATCTTTTGCCATATATGTTCGAGATGACTCATTTATGTCCCTTTTAAAAGAAATCCAAAAGAGTATTATTCAAATTTTTTACTAAATGCACTAGTATGTATTTTTTTTATGCATTTCATGCACCATTAATTCGATAAGCGTAAAATTTTATCTTGAATGTATTGGATAATACAAAAGAAGAAATAAATTTGATATCTCGTCAGTTATATTATCTAGTCAAGTTAATACTATGTACTGGAGTGATCGATTTGATAAATGAACATTCGATTATTTCTTCAATGCGGAATCTATTCTTCAATTTGTCATATAAAAAAATACAGATAGAGATTTAGGTTGTCATTAATATTTTGACATAGTATTCAATATATACTTTTATCTTTCATCATTTCAATGAATGTATTACGTTTCGACGATCTCTAATCGGATCAATATCATAAATTACAATATTTGAGTTATCAAATCAAACTATCATCAAGACTTGAATAGTATAATATAGGAAATTCTTTTATTCATGAACATATAAACTCCAAAGCATGCAACAGAAGGTGCCAATAGTACTGCTTCTAAAGTTAGAACATGCTCATCAACCAAATATGTAGTGTCCCATTCGAAAATTGGTTCAACATCTTTAAACGGTACAGTGCTTGTCCTTACCCTAATACTTTCAAAAAAGCACTTCAGTCAAACTACTTGCCTTTGTTAATACGTACGTTTACAGAAATGTAGACACTTTTTGTAAGAAGAAGAACTTTGTCCAGTGAGACGGGCAGCATCCAGACGGCACCGTATAATCTTGTCCATAAATTCTGCAGTATCTAAGAGTAGCACAGTTGCTAAGTTCAACTACGTATTAGTAGGTCCAGTACGCAGGGCTATATATATATATATATATATATATATATATGTTGAAATGACCAGAGGACAGTTTGTCTTCTACCCGTGATATTTTACCTAAAGCCTGAACTTCTGTGGAGTTTGCTAGGGATTTTAAGAGATTTGAGAAACCAATTTATGTGTCCAAAAAATTATACATGTATTTTAACAACACTTTAAACAATTAATGACAGAGATTTTAACATATCACACCGCGTTAACCTCAATGTACCATTTTAAATGTACAACTAGCATAATTGTATATATTTAGCCCCTATTGAAAGTAAGAAAATGTTTTGAACTTATGTGAAGTGTATTTTATTGTGAGAATGTTTGGTTGAAAATGAGTATGAGAAAAAAAGAGTCTCGAAAGAATGGTTGTCAAACGGGAGCTTAACAAAATTCATAACTTTTTAATTATACAATCCATCAATTTTATTAAAATTTTTATCCAAACAAAATAGGGGCGTTATTTAGAATTTTTTGATGTAGATTTTTAGCAAATAAAGTTGATAAAAGTTGGTTAATCTCATGAAATTCGAATTTAAAAGGTGTGGTTAAAAATTATGTTTAACTAATTTTGTTTATTAAAAAAATACTTTACCTATACGTTCTACGTGGAAGATGCAATCTAAATATATAAAATTATTTCATCTCGCAATTTGGATTTTTAGCTATTTATTAAAGTTATGTATGTGGTAAGGCATTTGTACCTTGTTTGTTACTTAAAATTTTATTAAAATTGATTAACAATTTTTTAATCATACAATACATCAATTTTTATTAAAATATTTTTAATTTTTAACTATGCCAAACATGGGCTTGATGAGGAAAAAAAATTCGCCATGCATGTAAGAGGGCGTTGAACTTGAAGTTGTTCAACATTTTTTTCGTCTATTTTTAGGCCATGTTGTTCCATAATTTTGTAATTTATTAATGGGAGTCACCTTCTGCTTTACGATAAAGAAAAATAGAAACTAAAACATTTCATGAAAATTACCATTGAGAGAGCTTTTCTGAATTGAAAATGGTAATTATAAGAAAAACTCGAAAAAGTATTTGTTTAATCTGCACTCGCAGAAAGAGACTAGCCATGCACGTTTCTGATACTAGAAGCACTAAGAAAACAGACAGGCCGATTGATTGTTGTATCATACCGACTTAATTATGCCACACCATATGCTCTGGCTAATTAAATGTTGGAATTTGGTTTAAATATGGAAAAAATTAGTTAAGTATAAAACTTGAAATGATGACGTTGAGTCAATTTTGACCAAATATTCGAACTTGATCCGATGGTTAAATTATAAATGTAAATAAATTAACTTGCTCTATTCGTCGAGTAGATCGTCGTGGTATATCTGAAATCTCAAAACTAATTCCGGATGAAAGAGAAATTGTGGACCAAAATTGAAAAGACAAGAGGAAAAACTGACCGAGAAATTTGCCCAACTACATCGCTTGCCTATCACTCGAACGATGAGACTGTCGCTCGAGTGATAAGCAAGCTAAAGAGTTTCTGATGAACGGGTGCCAATGTCGCTTGAGTGAGAGGCCAATGACAATAAGGGATGCTTCCCTTCGTGAAGGTTACTAAGTTTGTGGCGTGATCTTCACTCACAACCTTTCATTTTCTATAAATACGATCATTTGGACGTTCATTATACATCTCATGTCATGTCCATTGAGTATTATATCAAAACTCTTGCAAAAACTCTCAAAAAATTCATTCCAAAAGCATTTTCTGGTAGAGAGAATAATTTGATAGAGTTCGTTGTTGCCTTATAGTTCGAAATACTTCTACTATAAAGAAGTAATTTGTTGTACATTGGGAGACAAGTGTCATAATCTGTTAGCACCGTTGTAGAGCAATTTTGTCTTAAGGAAAGAGTATTTTCACTTGCCTCGGATCACTTCATTCATTTCTTCTTCTTCTTCTTCTTCTTCTTCTTCTTCTTCGTTTCTGCGTTATTAACTTAGTTTTTTGTTATCCAATTTCAAAACAAACTTTACTGTATCCCCAACAATCTTAAAATGAATTTGTGTTCGTTGTTTGTTGGATCACCCCGTTCTCTTCATATTTGGAATAGACATTTGTGCTATTTTGTTCTTGAATTTTATTTGTGTTAAAATTCTATTTACGTAACATAAATGAATCATGTTAAAACTACTTCAACTCAAACAACAAATGAAATAAACAATGGGATTCCCCCTTTGGCTATATCACTTTAAAATACTCTAATCCCACATGGGGAAAATCGGAGAAATTTGGAGGAGTGAACTTCAAAAGATAACAACAAAAAATATCTTTGAACTAACAAAGTTCTTAACCGAAAACCCTCCAACGGTACAAGAAGGAAAAAATAATCATGAATCAATTATTGCATTGGATGTATGAAAACACTCGGATTTCCTATGCAAAAATTACAACCTAAATAGATTGGACAATACAATTTATGGAGTGTATAGTGCTATGAAGTCGGCAAAGGAACTCGGGGATTCTTTGGAGAAAAATACAAAATGGAGGACGTTGTACAAAGAAATTTATAGTTGGAAAGTCCATCGATTACAAGATGATAGACTTCAAAACCGTCATTAGTCAAGTACAAGAACTACATGTTCTACTTATGACATTCATGCGGAAAAGATGGAACTGAGTGAATTCTTCCAAATTGCATCCATTATTTAGAAACTCTTATCTCATGTGGAGAGATTTCAAGAAATATCTCAAACACAAATGCAAGAAGATAAATTTGGAGGAATTTATAGTCCATTTGAGGATTAAAGATGACAATAGAAAAATTGAAAGAAAGTTTATTGTTCAATTTGGAGCAAATTTTGTAGAAACTAGTTCCAAAGTTGTCAACAAGAAACGTAAGATCTCAAGTGATACACCAAGAAGAGACAACTCCAAGAATGCCAAGAAATTTAAAGGCAACTGTTACAATTATAGAAAAGTCGGATATTGTTCTAATGAATGTCAAAAGCCTAAAAAGAACTCACAAGTAAATGTGGTTGAAAGTGACACCCTTCTGAATGGATATAAGATATGAATTTTTCAGCGATTGTTTCTGAATGTAAAAACGTTGGATATTCAAGGAAATGGTGGGTTGATACTGGTGATACCGGTCACATTTGTGCAGACAAGCCCATGTTCTCAAGCTACAAAGAATTCAGTGGAGAGCAATTCTTCATGGGAAATTTTGCAAGTTCTAAGTTGAAGGATAAGGGAAAGTTATTTTGAAGATAACATCCAATAAAATAGTTTGTCCTCAACAATGTCCTACGTGTAATTCACAAGAATATTGTATCTGGTTCTCTACTTAGCAAAAAATAGATTTAAACTTGTATTTGTATACTAAAACTTTGTATTGACTAAGAATGAGATGTATGTTGGTAAAAGATACCTATGTGATGGAATGTTCAAAATGAACGTTTTACAATTATACCGAAACAAAATCATTATGAATAAATTTTTTGCTTGAATTGTCTTGTTTATGGCATAGTTGATTAGGACACGTCAATTACAAATCTATGTTCAACTTTCGAATCAAAATTTAATTTCGACGCTTAAGATTGATCCTAATCATAAGTGTGAAGTATGTGTTGAAGCAAAGTTGGCCAAAACATATTTTCACTCAATTCAAAGGAACATGATACCTTTAGAATTAATACATATTGATATTTGTGATTTAAAATTTATTCAAACTAAAGGTGGTAAGAAATACTTCATTACTTTCATTGATGATTGTACAAAGTATTATTATGTCTTTCTACTAAAGAGTAAAGATGAAGCTTTAGATACCTTTAAACATTATAAAATGAAAGTTGAAAATCAATTTGGTAAGCAAATAAAGAATATTCGTACTAATAGAGGAGGAGAATACGGAACACCGTTTCAAAAATATTGTTCCGAGTATGGAATCATTCATCAAACAATGATATCTTACTCACCTCAATTAAATGGTGTTGTTGATTGCAAAAAATCGAACTCTTAAAGAAATGATAAACGCAATGTTGTTAAGTTCGGGTCTATCAGAATAGTATTTTTAACAAGATACTTCTTTAAAAAATGGAGAAACTCCATACAAACTATGGAAAAGTAATCATTTTTCTTACCAACATTTGAAAGTGTGTGATGTTTGGCTAATGTTGAAATACCTAAACCTAAACAAATGAAAATTGAACTTAAGACGATTGATTGCATATTTATTGGATACGCCAATAATAGTAGATTATATAGTTTCCTTATACATAAATATAAAATTCAAGATGTACATGAAGGAACAATAATTGAATCGAAAAATTAATAATTTTTTGAGAATATTTTTCATATAAAGACAAGAAAAATGTAAATTCAAATAAAAGAACTTATGATACTACAAATAACACATCAAATGAAGAAGAACTAATGCGTAGTAAAATGGCTAGAATATCTACTTCGTTTGACCTAAATTTTCTAATATATATGGTATAGAATGACCCAAAGATTTTATATGAAACAATGTCTACACCAGAAGCATCGCATTGGAAAGAAGCTAACAATAGTGAGATAGATTATATAATGCAAAATCATACTTAAGAGTTAGTTGATTTACCTCCTGGAAACAAGCATTTAAGGTGTAAATGGATTTTCAAAAAGAAACTAAAATCGGATGGATCCATTGATAAATATAAGGTTAGATTGGTTGCCAAGTGATATAGACAAAATGAAGGACTTGACTTCTTTGATACCTACTTACCCTGATCGGAATCACTTCGATAAAGTTGTTAATTGCAATTGCGGCAATACACAATCTCGAGATTCATCAAATGGATGTCAAGGCGACATTCCTAAATGGTGAGTTAGGAGGAGAGATATGTATGAAACAACCTGAATGGTTCGTTTATCCTAATTACAAGTAAAATATTTGTAAACTCGTTAAGTTCTTATATAGACTAAAACAAACTCCTAAATAATGGCACCAAAAGTTTGACAAAACGATATTGTCAAATGAATTTAAGATAAATGAGTTGACAAGTGTGTATACATCAAACAAACATTGAAAGCTTGTGTAACTGTATGTCTATACGTAGACGACGTGTTAATAATGGATAATAGTCATGAAATAATGCTAAACACCAATAAAATGTTAATATAACATTTTGATATGAAAGACTTGGGTGTGACTGATGCGATATTAGAGATTAAGATCTCTAGAATATTGGAAGAAATTATACTTTCCCTTTCCCAATCTCACTATATTATGAGTATACTTAAAAATGTATAATGCATTCAAGGGAAGTCCTGTTAAAATCCTTATTTAATCAAGTTTACATTTAGTCAAAAATACAGGTGAATGTATGTCACAACTAAAGTATTCACATGTTATAGGTAGTCTAATGTATATTACAAAGCACTCGACCGGACATAGCATTTGATGTGAACGAACTTAATAGATTCAAAAATAATCCAAAATCATGATTATTGGAAGGCTTTAACAATGGTTCTTAAGTATTTGAAATATATGTTAAATTTATGGGTTACATTTCACAAAATATCCCGCGATTTTAGAAAGATATTGTGATGCGAATTGGATATCCGACATGAATGATTCTAAGTTTACTAGTGGTTATGTATTTGCTATTAGTTATGTATTTACCATTGACCGGAAAATTCGCCTAACTCTATTGCTCGTCTAGCGCTCGAGCGAAAAGATTGTCGCTCGAGCAACATGCGGGCGACAGAATTTCTGATGAACATGTGTCGTTGTTGCTCATGTGAGAGGCCAGCGATAGCAAGTGATGTTTTCCTTCGTAAAGGTTGCTGAGTTTAGGGTGTGACATTTCACTCACAACCTCTCATTTTCTATAAATATGATCATTTGAATGTCCATTATGCATCCCATATAATTTGTATTGTGTATTATATTAAAACTCTTACAAGACTCTCAAAAAATCATTTCAAAAATATTTTCTCGTTAAGAGAAAAATCCGTTCGAGTTTGTTGTTGCTTTATACTTCGAAGTGTTTCTACTATAAGTTATAGGAAGTAATTCGTTGTATCGTGGGAGAACAGTGTCATAATTCGTTAGCATAATTATTGCTTATTATTAGTATAATTATTGCAACTTACAACTTATTATTAGTATAATTATTGCTTCTGCCTACTACACAGCGGTTTTTCTGCATAGAATGGTCTTAATTTGGTTAAAGCTTTGATCCTTAAGAGCTGATATGATTTGATGTGTGATTTTGCTGTAATTGCTTGGATTTAAGTCAGGTCTTGAATAATTTGAACTTCATTTGGTACACATTATTAAATAATAAGATTTTAAATTCTATTTATTTCAGATTAGGTTTTAACACAAGTAATAAAAGGGAAAGAGAGGAGACACGGCATAGGTGGAGCGGGGAGAAAAGCAAAAGAAGACGTTTTTCTCGAACACGGATCCCTAGGAATGTAGGAAGGATTGCTTGCTGGAACTCATTCTTTTTGTTTTGTTTAGTTTAAAGTGTTTTGCTTTGCATTGTTCTCTTTAGAAATCTTTTCAGAGAGAGGTGCAAGCAAAAGAAAGAGACAATAGATTCATCCATTCACCAGAAGATACACTTTAGTTAGCTAGATTTTGGCTTGGATTTCATTCTACTTAAGACTGCGCCCAGTAAAACAAAAATGGGGGGAACCAAACAACAGAGCTCACTCGCATGATTAGCTTAATAGTTTCCCAATGATTGACTTCCTTTGTAAAAAACTTGCCAAGAATACTTTTTTTTTTCTGGTGAAAGGAGATTCATAGAGGAAAATGAAGTCCATGAGTAATGAAAACAACAGCTGCCAAAATGATATCTGGTTGGGTTTCTCTCTTTCTAGTCAAATGGAGGCTTCTTCAGATCGTCATCAAACTCAATCTTGTTCTAACACTGTTTCAAATGCAATCCCCTCAAGCTTTTCCTCTACTTTTAACTATCCAGGAATTTACCATGGGGAAAATACTGGGTTTTACTCTCCTTTAACTGTGATGCCACTGAAGTTTGATGGATCATTGTGCATAATAGAAGGGAACAGGACACAACCACAAGGTTAAAACTTAAACCTGCTAATTTTTTCTTTTTCCTCGTTTCTTAATTTCTTGTAATCGATAATTTTGATGTTGTGGAATATAATCTCTTTGACTTAATACTGTGAAGGTATGGTAACTTCAACTCCTAAAGTAGCGGATTTCTTTGGTGGTGCAACAATGGGGACCCATCATTATGAAGGCTGTGACAGAGGATGTATGGCTCTCAGTCTAGACAGTATGTATTATCACCAAACCCCGGATAATCAAGCCAACAATGGCCAAGATTTTCTAAATTCTCTCCAAGAGAACTCCAGGCAGCAGCAAATTCATGGTCAAGAATATTCACATTACTCTGCATTTAGAGGGGCTGAAATGTACCAACAGGCAATACAAGAGGAGCCTAAAGAAACTTGCAATCTTCAGCTCCCACTAATGGCTGATGATGAAATGAAAAACTGGGTTTCAAGAATTTATCCGAATGGGCATGCATTGGAGCAGAAGATGGGGATTTTCATGGAGGATAATGTGGGAGAATCTAGGCCGATTGGGTATGGGGATTTGCAGTCTTTAAGCTTGTCCATGAGCCCAGGTACCCAATCTAGCTGTACTACTGGTTCACAGCACATTGCACCTGCTATGGCCTTGGAAAATAAGAAAAGGGATTCTGAGAAGGTTTCTCAGAAGCAGATTGTACATAGGAAGTCCATAGATACATTTGGGCAAAGGACTTCACAGTATAGAGGCGTCACAAGGTTAATTCTTGTTCCTTGCGTTTTCATCTGCTATTCTTAAACTGGTGCACTCTTTGATTGTGATATAAGGCATGTTTTTCTTTTCGGTTTACATTTTTTTCTGAAATATTTTCTTGGGTTATTAAGTGTGAAAACATCTTGGTTTATGGATCTTTCTTGCACCAGGCACAGATGGACAGGTAGATATGAAGCCCATCTATGGGACAACAGTTGCAGGAAAGAAGGTCCAAGAAGGAAAGGAAGGCAAGGTTAGTGATGAAACACAATCTATTTTTATGCCATTTGGTAGATCAAATGCGATTAAAATTTTGTCACTTGTCTGTGATCTGATTTTTTTTTTTAATGATCTTGGTTCCGGGGGAACAACGTTGTGATCTTCAAAACCTTTTTCCAGTTTATCTAGGTAATTTCTTTCTGGTTTCATTTCAGTTTTTTGTTCCACAGTTGCCCTATAATTAGTATGTTATGAGCATAGTTTTTACATTTTTGCGTGCCTTTGTGATCCATGAATGTCAAATATAGGGGGCTATGATATGGAAGATAAGGCTGCAAGGGCTTATGATTTGGCAGCACTAAAGTACTGGGGACCTTCAACCCATATCAATTTTCCGGTAACAGTTTTAATATTACACAACTTGTTTGTCTTCATCTATTATTAAAAAGATAGAAAAATGATTCTCTGATGTCAACACAGTTGGAAAATTATCAGCAAGAACTTGAAGAGATGAAGAACATGTCCAGACAGGAATATGTTGCTCACTTGAGAAGGTTGCCTTTCTGCCTCTCTGCATTTTACAAATTCTCCCCCTTTATCTTGTCCATTTATTACAAATGAACTGTAATATATTGCAGGAAAAGCAGTGGCTTCTCCAGGGGAGCTTCAATTTATAGAGGAGTTACAAGGTCTTAATATACTGCCTAATTTCAGCTCATGGCCTTCAGTTGAAATTGATGTTTTCCTCCACTCCACTGAAGTTTTTGTTTATTTTTTTCTTTAGCAGACATCATCAACATGGACGTTGGCAAGCTCGGATTGGCCGAGCTGCAGGAAACAAGGACCTCTATCTAGGGACATTTAGTGAGTTACTTGAATCTTTATCTATATGAGGGAAATTGCTTTTTTATTTTGTGGTTTAAATTGATTCTTAGCATATAAATCGTACGGAATTATCTTCAAATGTGAAGGAGTGAACTTTTTTTGTTGTTCCTGTATTATTTTGTGTCTCTATACTGCCTAATGAATACATGCTGAAATTCGTAAATCTTGTGGGAATAAGGCTTAGCTTCTTGTTTGTAGTATTCATATTCTATAAATCACTTAAAAAAACTTTTTCTGTTTCTTACAACCATTTTAATTATATTTTAGGTACTCAAGAAGAAGCCGCTGAGGCATATGATGTAGCAGCTATAAAGTTTCGGGGGGTAGATGCAGTAACCAACTTCGGCATCTCAAGATATGATGTAGAGCGGATTAATGCAAGCAGTACCCTTCTTTCGGGGGAAATGGCTAAACGAAACAAGGACATGGATTCAAGTAACAAGATCTCTGATAACAATCCCTCTAACCACAACCATCATTTGGAAGTTGCAAATGCCTCAAAGGAGGACAATAGCAATGTGCCTGATCGGAAAATGGCACTCTATCAGAAACCAGGTGGAGTTGATGACTTTAGAAGTGCACCTTACTATATCGGTGTAAATGGCATGATTGGGAACGAGGCAATGAACTCTACTGAGCACGATGTTAATGAACCGGGAAAAATGGCTAGTCACTTTTCAAGTGCTTCTTCACTGGTGAATGACTTGATAGAAGGCAGCCCGGATAAAAGCATTGGCCTTCCACCCACGTCCAATTTCTTTACAAGTTCAACAAGTAGTGTGAATTCTTGGATCTCAACAGCACAGATGAGGCCTCAAGTCCCACTTTTTGCAACATGGGCAGATGCATCCTGAAATTTTCTGTGAGGTCTTTTGGTAATGGAATATGATACTGCTTTCTATTCTCAGGTGTTTTTTTTTTCTGAGTTATTGACTAAAACTCTGGGGGAGCTTTAAAAGTTATGATGATTTGGGATTTTCTGTGCAATGGTTCTTCTTCGTGTTTCATTTTATCCCCATATCATCATTTCCAAGTTTTTTGATCTATGTATTTCCCGATTTCTGCATTTAGTGAAGCGTTCTTAAATGCATTACATATGATTAATATTGGAGCGGACGACTTCATCTAATCCAGTATACTAAACATCTAACCAAAATCACTGAGCAGTCATTTGGAAATGCATAGGTGCAATACCACAGAAGAGTTGGAATTATTAGGTGAAATTTAAGGCATCTGCAATATTTGCCTGCCACATGATAATTTTGGTTTGTCATTGCCTCATTATTACAAGAAGTTCCAAGGATGTTATAAAATCTGAGCATCATTGCATTTTTCATTGTCAGTTGTTCATTTTCTAGCTTTCTCTGTCCATGAAGAAAGAAAGTTGAGTGCAATGATATCAACCTTGAAACCTAGTTTTCTTGGGTACATGCAATATTGCCCTTCAAATTGATTCATGAAATATAAATCCAAGGTGAACAAACCCCATCAGCCAATGAGCTGGTTCTGAAGTCCTTTCACTAATGATTTAATTTTATATGAAAGCAAGATCAGTATTTCAAGAGAAGATATACTTACAACAATTTTTTTTTAATAAAACTAAGTAAATAGTGGTAATGAAAACCAACCATAGTCAAAGTAAAGGATGATTGGTCAAAAGAAAGATTTATTGTGGAAAAAATAAGAGAAGATTATCTTTGTTAAGGAAAAGTCTAAGACAATGTCACCTATATGATAAGAAATGGCAATTATTATGTCTCAATTAATTTCCTCAACGCCAACTTTCTACGAGTTAATTGAATAATTATATATTAAAAAAAATCTTGATAATTCTGAATGGAATACATATTTGTCTTCACTGATCCCATTTAATATATCGTCCAATCTCATATTAGATATATTTAGTCAAACATAAACGTTACATGTCTTATAGTTGTGTCGAAGCCTATCTAATGTAGCACGCTTGGAGAAAATTTTCTTCATTAAAGATGTTTAGGACTGTGTTGATAACATATCATATTAATATTACCATCAATTGGATGTCATTCCTAAGATTTTTCACACTTTTAATTTTTTTTTGATTGACGGTGTTCCAAGATAAAGTTTAAAAAACCTTAAAAGATGATAAAAATTAAATAAATGAATTTATTATTTAAAAGATGTTTCTTTTAACATAAAATATCAGTACATACACAGGTCATTAGTTTAATACACATTTATGGAAAATTGGGTACGTTTCCTATTTTTTAAAATTTATTTTTAACCACGCATTTTTTATAATTAACAATTTTTAATTTCATCAACATTTACCAAAATCTCCTATAAATATGATTTTTAACTCAACCAAATGCAGGTTAATAAATAAATTTAGCTTGTACATAATCAGTTTACACTTTTAAATTAGATAGTTCAACGACAAGATAGAAAATAAATATTAAAAATTAATAAATTTGCATTAAGACGACAATCTTCCAGGATTTACGTCTGCACGTTTAGTTCAATTATGAATCCAAGCGTCAAAAAGTTGATAGGGAGAAATCAATCTTAATCAACTTCTTTAATTTGCTTCCGACCAGAAAGTGTTATTTTTAGTAATACTGATGAGTCCTGTCCACACGCAAATAGAAACATTTTAACCCTAATTTTTAATCCAAGTTTTGCAACAAGTTATTTTTAATGCTCTGTGTATCGACTTGCACACAATTTTCAATATTTCTTCATTAACTCATAAATTTATTGAAAAACTAATATAAATTAATATTATTAACATTAATACGTTAGTAATTTTATTGAAAGGGATATGTGCATTTTACACGCCAGAATAAAATCAAATTTCTTTACAGAGTTATTGAGCGAAATAAACAAAATTTCACTGGGCCAATGAATGTGTGTAGTAAAACTATGCTAACACAATTTTTTGAAAATTATAATTCGAAAAACAGGTTGAAGATGTGTTTATTCAAAAATCAGGTGGTAATTTTATATTTTAATAATAATAATAAAGTAAAATGTAAATTTTTTTAGGGGAAAAATAAGAATTATAATTTAATTTTCACTAATTATATAGGTCTATAAAATAAAGTAAAATGTTGGACCAAAATTTTTTAAAAGAATATTTATATAAAAGCTAGAAATGATTCTTCTGATAGACATAAGTTATTGCACACATGTAATACTAAACCGCTTCATATTCAAGTGGCGAGGAACCCATTATTTTTCATAAAGATCCAGGATTCAATTCTCTTGAACCAAAATTTTTTGTAGGAGGATTTCAAAACATAATCAAACCAGTCAATCAGGCCCGGTAAATCGCTGGTTAACTCGGTCAAAGTCCGATTATGACCGAGTCAAGTACATTTCTATCAAATTAATTTGCCTAGCCCGATCAAGGGTAAGGGTCGTCGATTTTCCGGTCCGACCAGCCAGGACGAACCGAGTTTTATAACTATGATGATGATGATATCAAATTACTCACCACCGTTTAACTTATTCAAAGCCAGATTCAATTACAATTTCGTCTCTCTCTCTAACATATCATCTCCCCCCTTCCCTCTAATAATAATAATAATATCAAATTACACACCACCATCTAACTTATACATATCCAAATTTAATCACAATTTCGTTTCTCTCTCACCTATCCTCGCCCTCCCTTCCCTCTATTAATATATCACTACTTTCTCTCTCTCTCTACTATTTTTGCTCTACACTACCTCTTCACCATTTCTCTTCTACTCTATGTGGAAGTAGGAAGCAGAAACCAATTTTTAAGATCTCACTCCTAATTTTTCAACTAGGGCTCGCCGCTGAAGTAATTTTGTGGTGGTTTGCGGCAGTTTATTTGGTGATTTTTGGTATTTTTGTGGTGGTTTTGCGGTGATTTTGTAGTCCTTTTTGAGGTGGTTTTGTGGTGGTTTATAAGGCATTTTTGTGGTAATTTTTGAGGTGATGGTGCTTTTGGTGTTGGTGGTGGCATAAGTTCATATAGTGTATGTCAAATTTTGTGTTGATATCTGCTGGTGGTACCGATAGTGGTAATAGATCACAAGTCACATGTACCGATCATTGGTTATTGTGCATTGGTCACATATAAATATTCACACGTCACAGATTATGTTTGTATGTCACAAGTCACACTCCACAAGTTATATGTCATAATGTATATATCATAAATCTGCAGTTATCACGTGTGGGTCGCAAATCAATATCCACATGTCACGGATCATTATGAGTAGGTCACAAATCAATGTCTATAGATTACATATCAATGTTCACATGCCCTGATCAATTAAAATTGGTCATAGATCAATGTCCATAGAGTCACAGGTCACATATAACATGTCATATGTCAACGTGCATAGATTTACAGATCACAAATTCAAGAAATATGCTTACAAGCCATTGATATCTTCAACCTTAGTTTTTCGAACTGGTCACAAATTCAATTAGCCAGATTTTGACGGTGAGTATTGAAATTATTTGCTCCAGTGAGTAATCTGTAAATTATATTTATACAATAAAACATTTTGCATACAAATTCAAAATTTTTATTTACTTTTTAATCACACATTCTACAAAAATCACTATTCAAAACATTTTTTCTTGAAAAAATGGCCACCAAACGGGGCTAACATGAAAGTTAAAATAATATATGAGCAAGAAGAGTCAAATTGATATCGAATAGAATTTTAAAAATATCGATGTCTAAAAGCAAAAATAATGAAATTTATCTATTAAATTAAATTGTAGCATTTGCGATGTTATTTTGAGCTTTGTCATTTTAATGGTTTTTCAATTCAAAAGAAATGTTGTGAAGTTTGCAATTAATACTTTATAATGGTTCCAAAAACCTATCTAGTCGACTGAAAAATAAAAAGTCTCAAAATAAATCGAAAGAGGTTACACCAAAATGGAATTTAGAGATATCTCGGATTGTTGAGTTCATTTCTAACTGTCTATTTGATCTTTTGTTTTGAACTCGTTGTTTAATATTTTTCAATTGAAAAGATATGGTATGAAGTTTTGATGCGAACCAACGTAGTAATTGAAGCTACAAAACCTACGACATAATATATCAAACCCAAGAAACCAAGAATTAACGTTTGAAAGCTTGAACTAATAAATTATTGAATCAAAGAATCAAGACAATTGCCAAAATAGAGTTTTAACTAAAATTGAAGATTGTGTAATTCTATGCGGTTGCATAGACCAACTGATGTCCTCCTCTGTGGTTTCGGTAAAGGGGCATACGACCACATGCCCTAAACAACTATGTTGTTGCATAGTTATTCCTTCCAACATCTCAATCCATTGTTTGAATCAAGTTGCTCCACTTCGTTTCATCTCCCATGTCCAACATGAAATTTGTCCATTTACTTGCAGTGATCAATATTTCGTCTATCGTGGTTTGAGCAAAAACTCCAATTACTTCTTTAACCCGCTTCACTGGCGACCTAGTTATAGGCCCTTCCCCAATGATCGATGAATCTTTACTCGGATTTGCCCTCGTATCATAGATCACATCAAGTTTGCCATGAATACTTCACAAAAAGATCGATAACCTATCCAAACAATTAAAGTCGAAAAAAAGCCAAAAGAGGGACAACAAAATAAGAATAAAAAATAGGGTAATTAGCACATAACGTCCTCACCTTTCATTGTTATTGTGGAAAAAGTCCCTACCTTTCATTTTTTGGCATTTTCACCCTTATTTCCACCTTTCATTATGCAAAAGGTCATTTTCAACCATTTTTTCAATAAAATGACGATTTTACCCTTCTATTCAAATGAAACAAAAAGAAAGGAAAAATAAACAATTAATTACAATTATAGTCCTAAAAATTTCAAAATATTACAGATAAGTCATACCAAAACAACTCGCCATCCGTCGTAC
>CAIGRP010026685.1:0-13790 GCA_903798385.1 Fraxinus cuspidata | reverse complement strand
GGCAGCTTCTCCCCTGTTTCACTGTCATTCCAGCAGCTTCTCTACCTCCCTTCGCTGTCATTCCGGCAGCTTCTCCCCTGTTTTACTATCATTCCAGCTATTGTCTTCGTGATTCCTTAGTGGTTGTGGCACAAGTTTTTCGAAATCATGACTGATAACAAGGTAGTTACATCATTAATCCATGAGACATCATCTCCAATTCACATTAAGTTAGATGGTACTAACTATCGTGTGTGGTTAAAATTACTGGAGATGCATATTACTGGCCGGAAGAAGAGAGTCCACGTTTTTGGTGGACAAACTGTACCGAAGGAAAATGATAGCTATGGGGAGTGGGTGGCAGATGATGCTATCGTTAAGTCTTGGCTTATCAACTCAATGACCAATGCTCTTGTGGCACACTTTGTTCAGTTTGACATGGCCAAAGATGTGTGGGATGCGGTTAAGAGAAGTTATCTTGATGTCTCTGATTCGTCACAAGTTTATGAACTAATGAAAAAATCATTTCAGCTGCGATAAGAGGGGCGGCCTCTTGTCACGTACTACACTGAAATGAATTCCATTTTCTTGGGGTTTGACTATCGCAGACCAAATCCTATGAAGTGTGCCGTCCATGTTAATGCGTTAAAAGAAAGATGTGTTGAAGACAGGATTTATATGTTTCTGGCGAGACTTGAACATAGCTTGGATCAAGTGCGTAGTCGCATTTTGGCTACTACACCCTTTCCAAGCTTGGAAGAGGTGTTCTCAATTTTTCGTCGAGAGGAACAGAGACAACTCACCATGGGGGCCGAAAGTCATCCTGAGATGTCTGCATTAGCAGTAAAAGGGTTCAATCCTTGATTACGAACCCCTATTCAATCTACTGAAACTTGTTCATTCTGTCACCTTAAAGGGCATACTGCTGACAATTGCTTCAAGAAGAATGGCTATCCAGACTGGTATTTAGCAAAGCGGGCAGAGAGGAAAGGTGGAAGATACTTTCAGGCTACGCGCTCATCCGCTGCTTCTACTCATGCACCTGCACCTACCTCTACTGTTTCCGATGTTGCTCGATCATCTTCTGGGGAAGGTATTTTTGGGTTGCAATCTACTTCTACTGCATCTGATTTTTGGGTTATAGATTCTAGAGTTACCGACCATTTTACCTGTAATCCCTCTACATTTGATTCCTTGACAACTCCACCTGTTCAGTCTGTCCAAGTGGCTAATGGGACTCTTGTTAAAGTTATTGGGGCAGGAAGTGTCTCGTTTTCACCTACTTTCTCTCTCATCTGTTTTACTTGCACCTACTTTTTCCACTAATCTCTTATCTATTAGTAAAATTACAAAGCATCTTGATTGCTCTATCATCTTTTCACCTACTAACTGTGTATTTCAGGACAATCGAACGAAGATGACGATTGGCACTGGTAGAGAGAGAGGAGGGCTGTAGTATTTGGAGGGAACAAGGCGTGTGCAAACTGAGGATACCCATGATCTTCAAGTTGTTAGTAAATCCTCTCCAAGAGATAGGATCTTTTTGTGGCATTGTCGATTAGGCCATTCTTCAGTTACTTACCTTGAACACTTGTTCCCAAAGCTATTTAAAAATATTACTAGTTCTAGTATGCGGTGTGAACAATTTATTTTTGTCAAAAATCATCGTGTACCTTTCAAAGTCAATTTAAATAAAAGTTATGTACCTTTTACTTGTGTTCCTACTGATGTTTGGGGGCCTTTCTCTACTCCATCTACTACAGGTCATAAATATTGTCTCTTTCATTGATGATTGTACCAGAGTTTGTTGGATATATTTGCTAAAATCTAAGGGTGAAATCGTTCATGTTATTCCAAAATTCTTTATAATGATTGAGACACAATTTCATACACGGGTTAAAGTTATTCATTCTGACAATGGTCGTGAGTTTGTAAACCAAACCTTGAGAACTTCTTCTCGACCCACGGCGTTCTCCATCAGACCACTTGTGCTTACACACCTTAACAAAATGGCATTGCAGAGCGAAAAATTCAACACATTCTTGAAGTAGCTAGGGTTTTATGTTTCACTATGCATGTTCCAAACTGTTTTTGGGCTGAGGCGGTGACAACTTCTGTCTTTCTCATAAATCGCATGCCCTTTCGCATTATTGACTTTCAAACTCCTTTAAAAATGTTGTTACAGTTTCACTCTATTCCCTATGTTTTAAATCTCTGTCCCAAAATTTTTGGTTGTGGGTGTTATGTCCACGTACATTCTCATCTCAGAAGTAAATTTGATCCTCGTGCCCTGAAATGTGTTTTCCTTGGCTACTTTAGTTCCCAGAAGGGCTACAAATGCTTCCATCCCCCTACGGGAAAATACTATGTTTCTATGGATGTGGAATTTTGTGAATCAGAATCTTTTTTTTCTGATGACGTGTCATTAGTTCCCCTTTAGGGGGAGGTTAGTAGTAAGGAAGAGGAACGAGTGTGGTTAAATGAAAAGAAAGTGTGGATTTCTGGAAAGGAGGGAAAATACCAAATTGAATATCGAGTCGAGGATAATAGATCACCTCGCTTGTTCCAAAAGTGTTATACTATGAGAAACTCAGACAATGTTTCTACTCCAATATTATCCTCTTCAGACCCTGATAACCCTCCTGTTGATACTACAATGTCATCTGATTCTTCGGAGATTGAAAATGAGGTATCTACTCTGCTTCCTCCTTGTACTCCTATCTCTGTTTCTGACTTTAATCCTGCAGCTTTAGATATTGTTGATACTCAATATAGGTGATATCCTCTTCGAGTTCATAATAAGCCTGATAGGTTTGGTTTTTCGAAATCTTCTTCCAATGCTATCTTTCCCATCTCTAATTATATCTCGTACCACCGTTTATCTAAGACTAATTTGATGTTTGCCCTCCAACTATCTTCTGTGTCTATTCCTAATTACTTTCAGGAAGCTCTTGATCAACCTAAGTGGAAATCCGCCATGGTAGAAGAGATGAATGCTCTCCAGAAAAACTGTACTTGGGAGATGGTCTTATTACCACCAGGAAAAAGGACAGTGGGATGCAAGTGGGTGTACTCATTAAAACACGGGTCAGATGGAACTGTGGATAAGTATAAAGCTAGATTGGTTGCCAAAGGGTACACACAGACTTATGGGATTGACTACCAGGAAACTTTTGCTCCAGTAGCTAAGATGAATACCGTTAGAGTCATCCTATCTCTAGCGGTCAATCTTGATTGGCCATTGAGACAATTTGATGTTAAAAATACATTCCTTCACGGTGATTTGACAGAGAAAGTGTATATGGACCCTCTTCCTGGTTTCACTCCTCCAAGGGGTAATGTGTGTAAGTTGAAGAAAGCTCTTTATGGACTAAAACAATCACCAAGGGCGTGGTTTGGAAGATTGAGTTGTTCAATGAAAAAATATGGCTTTAAGCAGGCCTTGGCTGATTATGCTTTATTTTATAAGAGAGATGGTTATAATATTACTATGCTTATTGTGTATGTGGATGATATGATTGTTACTGAAAGTAATCCCAGGGAGATTGAAAAACTCTGAAGCCATTTGACAAAGGAATTCGAAATGAAGGACTTGGGTACTTTGAAGTATTTCTTGGGCATTGAGGTATCACGGTCCCAGCAAGGACTTATCCTATCTCAACGTAAGTACGTCCTTGACCTTCTAGCAGNTTTCTTGGGCATTGAGGTATCACGGTCCCAGCAAGGACTTATCCTATCTCAACGTAAGTACGTCATTGACCTTCTAGCAGAAACTGGTATGTCGGCTTGTGTCCCTGTTGACACACCCATTGAGGTAAACCATGGCCTATCTATTTATCCTGATCAGATTCCCACAAACAAAGAAAGATACCAGAGATTGGTGGGGAAGTTGATTTATCTAATTCACACGAGACCAGATTTGTCATTTGCAGTTAGTGTTGTGAGTCAATTCATGCATAACCCCAGTGAGCAACATATGAGTGCAGTTAATCGGATATTGGCATATTTGAAGTCCTCTCCAGGCAAGGGCATTCTGTACTAAAAAAGGGGGCATTTAGATATTGTGGGTTACACTGATTCTGATTTTGCTAGATCGAGACTGGATAGAACATCCATATCAGGATATGTGTCGTTTGTTGGGGGCAATCTTGTGTCTTGGAGGAGTAAGAAACAAAATGTGGTTTCACTTTCCAGTGCTGAGGCGAAATATCGAGCATTACATCATGCAACTACCGAGCTTACATGGCTAAAACTTCTCCTTAGTGAACTTGGCTTTGGTCCGGACAAGCCTATGTTACTTTTCTGTGACTACACTGCTGCCATTAAAATTGCAAACGCTCCTGTACAACAAGATAGAACAAAGCATGTTGAACTTGATAGGACCTACATCAAGGATAATCTCGACTCTAAAAATATAGAGGTTCCATACATCAAGAGGGCAGAACAACTAGCTGATGTAATGACACATGGAGTTACTTGTGGTCCATTCTATACAATGATATCCAAGTTGGGCATGCGTGATATCTATGCACCAACTTGAGGGGGAGAGTTGAAATATATATATATATGTACCAACTTGTAGTCTTTGTTATTGTTAGGGACTAAAGTGTAAAGTTTCTTTTCTTCTTTATATATTTTTGGTTTACATTGATATAATATATAGATGATAATTTTTCTCCCAAATCGCGACAGTATTAATTTTTAGTTTTCTTTAATATTAGATCAATTTTATTCCCATTTAACTTTTTCCTGTATTTGTGTATATTTGTGATTGGATTGAGAATGATATTTGATTTTGCTGATGGTTTTGTTCGTATCTGTGTATAGAAGAAAATAACTATGGTCATGTGAAGAGGAGGATTAACTGCTGAAAAAGCACGCACAGAGAGAAATGGCAATTATGTGGAAGGTGTAAGCATCTGCCATAGGTCGGTCACTCATCAGGTAAAGAGAATTTAGGGTTTTCTGGTTTATGTTATATTACGTATTTGAACTGATGGGGTATGTGATTGACATGTTCATTTGGTTGTTTAACTTAGTGCATCCTGGGGTCATATCATAGAGCATTGTTTCTGGGACTCTCACATGACTTTCAAATGGGCAAGGAATGCTCCGAGTTTGGCTGGAACAACGTTGGGATGTTATCCTGTGAGAGTGCTACCTTCCAAACTAAAATTACACCTGTTATTTCAATCTTCTTTCCAAGGTTGAAGGATAAAGTGCTGCCTTTCGGAACTGCAATTGTACCTGTTAATTCAACCTTCTTTCCAAGGTTGAGGAATTCATTACTATCTTTATTTACTTGGAGACATGTTAAACTTGAATCAGTTAAAGATTAGCAAACTAATGTTTGGTTTTCTCTGCTGTGGCAGCTAATGTGCAATTAACAACGAGATGTGGCTAGAACTATTTATTGTACATAGCTATGGTCTGAACCTCAGGCTTCCCACTCATTTAGCTCGACTGGGAAAGAAGTCAACTCAAAATTAGCATTATTTCTTTATTTCAAACCACTTCTCTTACGTGTACATGGTTCCTTTTAAGGTACTTTGTGTCATTTACATTTTTTTTTCTTGATTGCATTCCGGCTTTGTCTCTGTCACCCGCAATGGATATTTATGGTTGTCGTTTTAGCTTGTTGGGTCGGACTTTTGTGGAGGGCTAATTCGGGTCATCGTGTTGAATTTGAGCAGTGCCTCGATGTACTAATACTGTTCCATGCTTCTAACTTTTAGTTAAAAAACTTGTTCACAAAATCACAACTTTTCTATGCTGATTATGGACTTCTCTATTGTCTCCTTTTCCTGGATATCTGTTGTGTTGACAGTGTCACGAATGATTTATGGAGTATTGAGAATCAACTGGGTGACAATTGAATGCCAAACAGTTTTCTTAGTAGGTGGTTCTTTTATATAATGTGTTACACTCATTCAAGTATTCTCAATTTTACAATGACTAATTATTTATAGAAAATTTAACTTAAAATGGTAAATACAAAGCTATAAGCGGCATTCTTCTGTGACTGGCAATACAGCATCATCCCATTGGTACCACTTTGGGCTGTATCGAGTATTCAGTTAAAATATTTGAGATAAGTCGACACTTTAAGCCTATCAAGTCAAATCAGTGCATTTATTTGAACTTCTATTTTTAGCACTATCCACCGGTCTTATTACTCGTGCAGTGGGAATTCGACAAGCTTATGTATCTAGGCGCGTGCTTGTGAACTCACTTGCAGGTTTAATGTTTCGTCATCTAACAAACTTATTGTGATCAGTTAGCCCTATTCTATCAATGCGCATGGTCATATTTTTAAATGGGAAAACGACAAAGACAAACACTAATGCCAGATACAAAGAGCTTAAATTTTTTGGTATTTGACCATATGTCCAGCTGCTCTTTGATGAGCTCTTCGAGAGTAATGGTATAGGCATAGGCTCGTGACTCTTCCAAATCATTCCGAGTTTGTAAAAGTAAGTTCCTTCCTGACTAAGACATTGAGCAGAATGCCTCCTAGAAAAATTCACGCATTTCACAAAAAATTTCTGGTCATGCCTTTTACTCTTTGATGTATGAGATATTTGTTTGTTGTCTGGTTTCAAAATCAGGCCAACATAAATGGAATATATTCTCAATACAGTATTGAAGGGATTAAAACTCAGCAAGTGCCATAATAGTAAGGATTCCAATAATCTTTAAGGATAGTCATGGGTTCGACTCCCCCCTCCCTATTGCCATTAATTTAATCTTGAGGGATTGCTCAATTGATCAAACATTGAGTTTGCTCCCCAATAGTCACCAGTTCGAGTCACCCCAGGCCAATGAGTTGACTACCCGACCGTAAATTTCAGGACTCATGGATTAGTCGAGGTGAAGATCCACGGTTATCAAAAACAAAATACAGTACTCAAGGAATTATTAAAGTCTAAAGATCATTCCCAAGAACCTAAATTTGATTAATTTAGAACAGTAAAAAACTTCTCTACACTAGGCATTCATCAATTCTGATATATAAATTCATCTGAGCAATCGAATCCTCAAACCAAGTAAAAAAGCACTAGATCATTGAATATATCAAAAAGCCCAAAATAAAGACATTTTTTGTTGGCTTCTTCTCTTATCAGCCTAACTGAGATGCTGGAATGCAAAACCTTCCTGTTTAGCTGTTGGAGCTGCTGCAAGAGTTGTTGGGCTATTGCAAACGCTGATATCGGATTGCGAAAACAGTGTCCAATGAAGGACACCAGATGGCGATGAAACATTAGTTGCTGGGGTGCTTATTGAATCATAGGGAGAAGCTGGATTTGAGCCTCCTCCATCTCCCGCTACAGATCCAGATCCTAAAGCCTCAGCAAGCGGTCCACCCTGAGCAAAACGCATCCAAGAAACAGGGCTTAACAATCTTGATTGGCCATCAGAATCATCAACACCACGCTCCACTTGATTCTTTCTCATTTCTTCATCCAAGACGTTTCCAGCAGCCATAGCCATTGATAGATCGAGTGAACAAGTCGCGAGGTTCCCCTGTGCAGATATAAAAGAGGATTCAAAATTGACATTCTCATTGTTACTGTTGAAATAATCATTAGACCATGCATCAATAAATCCTCTTGAGGTCTCATTCTGTGGCTGTTTGTCCAAAAACACCAAATTAGGATTAAAAAATGCTCCAATGTTGGATTCACCACCACTACTGCACTTAAAAACATCTTCGGAAGCTGGAAAATTTGTGTCAGAAAACATATTCAATGGCTGCTGTTGTACATAATCTCGATGAAAAACAGAGGCAATAGAACTATAAATCGAGCCCTCATCCCCAAATCCAACGCTCGCATCCACCAAATGCTGCCATTGTCGCCCTGCAGCTATCCCACCTTCCATCGACGCCGAAACCCTTCAATCATCATCCAAATTCAGTAAACAACCAAACAGAAAAACAAATCAATAATTCAACACAAACTAGTGCAACTAGACAAAAACTAACCTCTCAGATTTCCTACTAGAGGATGTAGAAATAGTACTTATATCAATTTTAGGACTATAAAAAAGAGAGCTTTTCTTGTTATTATTGCCATTGTTTTTGAGTTCCACATGCTTTCTTGAACGGGGACGGCTTTTTTGCAGGTGGCGCTCACAGTACTTATGATGAGGCATCACATCTCTTGAGCACCTCCATTTCTTGCCATCAGTTCTTTTGCACCTTTCAAGATGAAGATCTCCACCGGCCACTGCAATCAAACACCAAAATCGAGAAAAATCTGTTTTAAAATCTGAAAAACCCCCCCATCAAATCAAGTGTAAAAGAACAAATCATCCAAGAGCCAATTTACAGGAAACTGAAGGATTTGATGCTGTAGGAAAGAGAAGATCAGCAGGTATAGGCATAGAGGCCATCATGTACTTATAAATCATAGCTTGTCTATCAAGCTCCTTTCTTTGAGCAGATGTGAAAGGAAACCCCCCGCTTGCTGCCATCCCATTCTCACCTGGGCTCACGCGAAAAACAAAATCACATTTTGCTACACACACAGAGCAAAAACAAAGGAAAGGAATTACCTGTGGATTTGGAGGCGGTGCTATGGGTGTCAGAAGGAGAAAAAACGTTGAAAGGCTGTAAATTTTTTGCAACCGCTGAGCCGCCGCCGCCATTAACACCGTTTTCCATAGCCCTTTAAGATCCAACTTTTTCAAGACGTAATTCTCAGCTCTTGGGTCTTTTTTCTTTATCAGACTAGAGCATATGTGAGAGAAATTTATGGGTTTTACCGAAGGCTAAGTTTGATTTTGGAAATTATTGTGCCGCCATTCTTGCCCTTTGCTTTTTGCCTCCATGCTTCCAACATTCGGACCAATGGACACAACTCGACAGTAGAAACAACAAAAACGCAAATATCTTATCTGTTCTCTCTCGCGATATCTATTGCTTTAATTCTGCACTATAAGTACTATGTTATTCTGACCTTATTAGTTCAAATTACAAGCTTCATCCAGACTTTAAATTACTGAGGAAAATGCAATAATGGTCTATTTTCACATTGTCATTTGTAAAAATGTTCAAAATTAGTTCAATGTCTATTTTTTAGTAATTTAGACCAAAATACCCTCGTTAACACTTTTTAATTCCTCACTAAATACAAAAGATTTATAGTGTTAATAAAATTGTGTTAGCCAATTAGAATTTGACAAATAACTCATACTATTATTTTGAAAAAATAGCATGTTAATTCATACACTTTTCACCCAAACGACCCATGAAAATCTAACCAAATCCACATGATTCGGCCCATGTAAATGAACCAAAATGAAATCTAACACTTCTATCCATTCACCTGTTCTCTGTCTAAGCTTGAAACCCTAAAGTCCCCATCTTCATCTTCGTCGTCGACTGTCGCGTCGCAGCACCTGCTCCTCCATCCGTCCAAATAGCTGTGGTAAGTGTCAATCGCCAATTTTTAGTCGTGTGTTGCCTGTAACTCTTTCAATTTCTCCAGTTGCCTCTTTATCCGGTCGAATTCTCACTCAATCCGGTTTATTCATTGTTTTTTTCTTGATTTACTTCGATCTGTTTCTTTAATTTTTTATAACTCTTAGCATTTTTTTTTTTTTGGAATTAAAAGAGTGGTCTCCATCTGTACAAGAACTATTTTTTGTTTGGCTACTGCAAATGTATGATTTATGGCTTGCCGATCTTGTGTGTAATCCCATATTTTTGAGATCTTGTAATGAGTTCTATCTCCATTCTCAAAATCTGGGATTGATTCTAATGTCTTTGTATCAACAATTTTGATAAACTTTTATGTGATGTTTGAGGAATTATTGTTTGTTGGAATTCCTAAACTAAGTATGGTTTCCTAGAATTCTTTGATTTCTGGATTTGTTGCACCGGGTTGGCACCACGAGGAACTCAAGAAATTTGACCCAATGACTAAATAAAAACAAAATGAAAAAATTAAATAGTTGTACAAAACTCAGTAGTAAGTTGAGTTGCTACAATTGTCTTTTTACCCATTATTTTCTTGCTTAACCCTTATTTCACATTATGCACAAACCAAATTTATGGTAATTTCATAATCACATGTATAACTATCAACATGTTTATCACATACATATACAATGCAAGTTAAGGGTCAGTAAATAGTAAATAATAGCATAATAGTGCAGAAAATAGAATGTCCGACTATTATTTTATTGAATTATGTGCTATTAATACCCTTTTATTTATTTTTCTTTTTCCCCAGTGTTGTGGCAATTTTCTCTTGAATTTTTTCCCATTTTTTAATTTATTTTTAATGTTATGGTACCATAAACTAGTGGTTATATACATTTTTTCCTCCGTGGAAAAATGTGCAAGTCTAGTCTATTCTCAAATGCAACATTATATTAATAATATGAAGTATGCTCCTTGAAATTGGCTCAACTAGATTTAGGTTTCACTTTGAATGTATAAACTACTGTCCTCAACTGGACTTCAAAAGTTTTGTTAAGTTTTTTTTTTCATTTATTTCCCTTTGGCTAAATTTCGGCATTCTATATTTTTGTGTTGCTTTCACAGTAGAAGAAATTATGTTTCTCAAAGTTCCTAATCAATCACGAAATATAAATTCGTATTAATACATCATATTGTTGTTGCTTTATCGTGGCTCTTGAATTATTTTCTTTTGCCCCAATAAATCGACATCCTTGTATTTTGGCTGTCTCCATCTTCACTAGTTAAAGTCCTCTTTGCATATGGGAACTCCTAGTTTTCATATAATTTTACGATATATTAGTGATGAAATTTTATGTTAATAATATTAGTTGTATCTGAAATATTCTCCACTGATAAGATTATGTTGTTCAAGGCACTGAAATGTCAGTTTAGTTTCAAACAAATTGTTCTTTCCTGTGCCAATCTATTTTATTTCTATTTTTCTAAAGTGAATTGCTAACTCAAATTGAGTCGAATTGGATAGATGTCAAGTAGGTTACTACAGTTCTCTTATTGTTCTCATTACATTAAAGTTCCAAAATCATGATTTTGAAGGTAGGGATGGGGATAGGCCATTCATTGAAAGAATAAAAAAAACGTCATTTTGTTTTTAGTAGGTTTTTATATAATTTGTCTGGTTCGTTTTTGTAATTTGAAGATATCTGACTTCCTCATACTCATATAAAATTTTGGAAGAAGAGCACTTTCCGGCCCAAATCCCTCAGGATCAAGGTGCCCAGTGCTAACACGCAGACTCTTTTAACACGGTCTAGTCTTAGAAAAGGCAAGATGGATGTGTAGTTAGTTTACAATGTTGGTGGAGTATAGTATTGTGTGTTTGGAAAAAAAAAATTGCAACGTCGTTTTGTGTACCATCATTAGGCAGATTTTTTGGTTGATGGTATAGTTCTTGGTGTCAATGTGGAATTGAAATGGAGACAATCGTATTATGTTTCAGTACTTGCATGTTGTTCAAGTCTTATATTGTGTACAATTTACGAACTGTCGTTCCTAACGGTTGAAATATCAATTGTCGAGAATAACGTGTATATCGAGAACAACATTTCAAATGTCGAGAAATGTATAGAACTGACGGAAATGAAATGAAATCTCGTTCTAGATACATGAACTGTCAAGTGTTGAGATAAACAAGGTTCAATTGTCGATAACAACTTTTGAAATGACGAGAACGCTATGAACTGTCAAGGATTAAGTCAAACCAATTAGATGTAGAAGTTCCTCAATAAGATTTCAATAAAATGTGTGTTATAAATCCATCATCATTGACAAAAGATTCTCATCATGAGGATAGTATAGTATGGTGTTGGCTTCAACCAAAACATGTTAGTAATATATACAAATTCACTATTTATATGACAAGCACCAGGTCTAAACTTATGATATCAAACAAATGCTTACATAGAGTAGGAGTTGGTGTGTAGTCTTATAATGTAATTACACCATGCCTTACTCCTCCATATGAGCATGTATATAATTTCAAAAACAATGTTCAGACACAATTCCTCACAACAAATTCTTAGCAGTGAGAACTTCTTCCTTTAACTATGTCTTCTTCAAGCGAAAAAACTCCTCATTTTGATGTTAGTTCAATATGTTGACGAGTTGGTTAACAATGTTGGACTTGGTCCAGATGTCATGGGAGATGTCATCATCATAAGTTTCGACGACGATGATGTTAGTGAGATATATTCTCTATTGGTTGTTTAGGACATATGAATGTCTTCGTATATCATCATATTTGGTGACCACTTCAAATAAGAAATTCATTGTCATTGTCATGATTTATGTTGACGAAGTGGTGAAGTTAATGTAGTACGATAGTTTATGAACTCCTCGATATGATTTATCTTTGGTGTTTTTCAAATTAGTACGTGAATATGTAATGATCTTGAAATCATAGTACTAAAGTTATGTTTTGTAATGTTCACTGAATGACTAGTAACTGCTTAAATGAACTATGAGAATAACGTAGAAATGTAAAAGTATATTATTCATGAATGACGAATTTGATGTTAATATGAATACAAAAAACATTTAAGTGTCTAGGTTAGTTAATGGTCCCGGGTTCCTCTATGTTGACGAATTTACCACCATGCGAGACAATGAATCTCATAACATCTCACATTTCTGTATGTCATCAATGCAAATAAGATTAGCTAACACGAATACCTAAAACAAACATGCTACCCGAAAGGAATATGTTCAATGGTAAAAACAAAATGTTTTGTTGGTTCGCTTAGTTAGTAACATAATTCTCAACATTTGGAACAATGTCAAGAATTATAGTCAAAGTGTCGTTCTCGACATTTATAAAATGTCGAGAACGATATGTTGGCCAGACACTTCACCATTTGCATTTATCATCTGATATCAAAGTTATTTAAGTAGTTTATGACACCATAGTTAAGAAAAACTAAACAATAAATATGAATTTGATTTTAAAATGCTCTAATAATCTTACAACAATATCTATTAATTGTTTGAAAAATATAATCATCCATTGACATCAGATATATCACAACAACTAAGAAATAAAACTTATCAACAAAAATAAGATTTCGAAGAAAATTTACCTTCTATAGAGAATTGTGGATGATTTTAAATTTCTCGATATAAAATTATATGATTTTTTTTTTTTTTTTAACTAGAAGTATGTAAATTTTTTTTTTTTTTTGGTGAATTTTTGGTTTTTCTATTTCATCGTCTTCATTTCTACCCAAAATTGATCATTACCTAATAGATGATGGAATGACATTTACCCATTAGGTATTATTTTATATTATTGTAACTTCTCATGGAAGCTACTTCTTTGCTAGAAATTTGTGATAAAATGAAAAGGGAAAAAAAAAAAAAACAGAGAGAAATTGTTTCATTTTTCATTAAAGGAATAAAAGACAATTTGATACCAAATATAAAACTTTTTGCAATAGTTATCAAAATTAGACATTTTTCAATTGACAAGCATGTAATTGGTGATTTTTNAAAAAAAAAAAAAACAGAGAGAAATTGTTTCATTTTTCATTAAAGGAATAAAAGACAATTTGATATCAAATATAAAACTTTTTGCAATAGTTATCAAAATTAGACATTTTTCAATTGACAAGCATGTAATTGGTGATTTTTGATAATTCCCCTATTTTACTGCCAATAACATTTCTTCTGTCACACAATGCCTTGGAAGCTACGTACGAATTTTCCCTTTTACACTTTCACTTGTAACTTTTTACGTATACTTAATTATTTTAAAAGACTTATTTTTAAGAACACATTATATATAATAGTAGTGTTATGAAAATTAAAAGATCTCTAAAAAAAAAAAAAA
>CAIGRP010026684.1:0-10494 GCA_903798385.1 Fraxinus cuspidata | reverse complement strand
TCCATTCGTGACCGAACTCCTTAAAATACATATCTCTATTCCTAAAACACAAATTCATCAAAAAGTTATCATTTACATTCGTCTCTATCTCGGATAATGATACCATTTAGAGATTTCATGTCACAAATTGAAGAATATCGTCACAAATCAATAATTATTATCAGTTGCAATAAAATGTCTGCTATGCTGGAGTGAATTCATATCCAAATCATTCAATTTGGGGGTCTGATCAGCGTCGTCACACAATTTGTGTCTAGATAATTCAATTTGGTGTCTAATCGGCATGTCTCACTATTGGTAAATGATTACATATTAGAATCGAGCAACTAATATTTTCGCAGCTTCTCAGATGGACAACTACGCATTGGTAGTCAATGTAACTGATCTTCAAAAATCGACATTCCAGCTTGTGCTTTCTTTCCGAAAATTTATGTTTGTGACTTTGACTTGTTGTGAATGATATTTATAATTGTGACAATAAGTCGTGTAGTTGGTCACAGTCACATGATGTGATAAATTATTTGAAATGGGTGATTTTATGTGACATAATTCAATATATTTGATCATGTGACTTGTAGCTAAACCATTCTACTGAAGACTATATATACAACGATTGTGATCAACTCTCTTATTTATGTGACTTGTAATAAGATGCAGTGACCTATTTAATTGGATATAAAATGGTTATGACCAGCTGTCTTATTTATGTGATTTTCAATAAGATACAGTGACTTGTCTAATTTCATGCTATTGTGACTTGTAGCTGAACCATTCTATTGAAGATTATTCATAAAATGATTGTGACAACTATCTTATTTATGTGACTTATATTAAGATAATCTACTTGTATAATTTCATTATGTGACATTTTTTTAAAGATAATGTTATATGCGGTACTTCATTATTAGAACTGTAATGCAAATATGTGACCTGCGTTAATCATGAACTGCACTGATTTTCGTGATTTACATTTCCATGTGAAAAATTGCAGAAATGGGATTCATGCACGTTTACTTGATAAATGGATCGCACGTATCACTGGTGTAAGTTGATTGGAATTGCGGGTTTACAAACCTAGTAAATATCGTTATGACTGAGTTTGGTTGGATCAAACGAAAGTTGCAGTCACAATGACGTATACATTCAATAGTGAGTTGCATGCAATCAGAATAAATAGTGATAATAATGTGTTGTCCTACCTGATGCTGAAGTACATGGATCGTGACCCTTCCAAATATCTGATAAACGTTGATGTCACAACTGTGGAAAGTGGAGAAAAGTCATGCACAGTTCTAGTTGATATACACTTTTGCGGTGTTATGTTTTTATTAATAGATATGTCGTTAGACATATGCAATGTAACAATTGAAACTCCAGGTCACAGTTTCAGAGATGAAGTCACAGTTGTCTCTATGCCTAATGGTATGCAAATAGAAAAGGGAAGATTTTTTTCATGATAACGAAGTTCTGAAATTGAGTTTGTTTTTGTTTGCAATACAAAACATGTTTGAATTCATGGTCATTCGATCAGACAAGAAAGATTTTTTTTAGGTGTTCCGAAGAAGTGCGTAATCGGATATGCAAATCTTCAAAATTGGGAAGAATAGAGATGTTAGAGATTAGGAGGATTACATATGGTCACACATATGCTTCGAATATAGTATTGTGATCTCACAAGCAGGTATCAACCACAGTTGTGTAATCTTGCATCAAATACTAGTACGCCTCCTCACGAACCATATACACACCAAACGATACATGTAACGACATATTACATACATATGGAGTTTCTTTGAATTATGTAAAGGCTTTAGATCTCGGAAGAAAATATTGAAGATGCTTAGAGGGGATCCCACAGTTTCATTCATGAAAATACCAACATTCTTTTATATACTTCATCAAACAAATCTAGGTACGGTCACATGACTAGAGCTTGATGGTCACAATAGATTCATGGCCATAAGTGTATCAATTAGAGGATGGAAACACTGTAGGCCTGTGATTATAGTTGATGGAATGTATTTGAATGGACACTATGGTGGTACACTTTTCACAGAGTGTTCAC
Source organism: Fraxinus cuspidata (assembly GCA_903798385.1). Lineage (NCBI taxonomy): Eukaryota > Viridiplantae > Streptophyta > Magnoliopsida > Lamiales > Oleaceae > Fraxinus > Fraxinus cuspidata. Next base: position 8,429 of record CAIGRP010026684.1, on the reverse strand, counting down.
AAGATGCTAATAATAGTATATTCATACTTGCATTTAGAATTGGAGATAACGAGAATGATAGGTCTTGGTTTTTGAAAACTTGAAGAAGGCATATGGAAATAGGGATGTCTTGTATTTTGCATCGAATCACCACAGCAGTATCAAAAATGCAATTGAAAAGGTGTATCTAGGCACCTATCATGGGATCTGTTTGTATAATCTCCTATAGAACCTGAAATCACATTATGAAAAATCAGGTGACAACATAACACATGCTTTCAATTTCGTAGTCTGCCCATACACACTGGCTGAATTGGAATATAATATGCAACAACTGGCTTCCATGAATCATAAGATTACTGAGTACCTGGTAATGTATTAATTTCAAGCTAAATTTACATTTTTATAGAGATCACAAATAGAAGTCAGATGTAACATTTCTCAAAATGTGTTTTTTCTTATAGACTAAAGTAGGATCTAAAAAGTGGTCACTATTCCACATGCCAGCTAATATATACTCAACAATGACATCAAATATAGTAAAATCAGTTAATACAGTCATAAAGGCAGCAAAGAACTACCCCATTGTAGCTTTATTAGATTCGTTGTGACAAACTATACAATCTTGATTCCAAAAACATAAGGACAAAACACATGACACTTTTACGAGGTTGTCGAACAAGTAAGAAAAAATGTTTCGATATATGAGCATTGATTTGAGATATTTGAGGGTAAGATTGTTATCTGTGAACTCAATCTCATCTTTGTGACCTCATAAATGTATGTCATTTAATGTTCATTTGTTGCAGGTGTCTCCGTAAATCAAACCATATTTTCTGTAAGTGGTGAATGCTCATTTTTCATCGTCGATATTGAACAACGTACACGTACATGCATGATGTTTCAGGTAGATCAGTTACCATGTCTACACGCATTGGCTGTCATTGCAATGATGAAGATGAATTCATATGATTATTGTTCATACTATTACACAAGAGAGGTATACATAAATGCATACCAGGAGACTATATTTCCAATTAGAAATTTGGGTGACTGGAGAGTGCCTGATGAAGTAAAAGTGAAAATCGTAGTAGCGCTTAACCAAAAAAGAAGTTCAGGAAGACCTACACGAAAATGAAGAGATCATCATGTGAAGGAAAAATAACTGTCAAATGTGGAAATTGTGGTCAAAATGGTCACAACCGTAGGTCGTGCAGCAACTTAGTTCCATTAAGTAAAAAAAAATCATAGTTACATGTAAATAATACGATATCAACAGATGATACACATTGATAGTAGTTTTAGCATTCAAGTTCGTTGATCTCTTTATTGTTTCACTTGTTAGTAGTGGATAGTGTTAGACATATCATGTAAATATGAATGTGAATGTGACTTGACATATGAGAATTGATGTGAAATTTATAGGTTTGGTTATGATTATGTGACATGATATCAATTAAATTGTGTTTAGACTGATTTGTGACCTATTGCCAATAATTTTTTTTATGTGATTTGTAAACATTAATCTGTGACATCAAGGAAATAATCTGTGACCGACACACATAACTAAACTGTGACATTCAAACATTTATAATAGTGATCTGTAACCGAAATTATTATTTAATTTGAAGGAAATAATGGGACTTGTGTACAAGTCAATGGTTATTTGTCACATCAAGCTTTGAATAATGGAATTTAACAGAAAGAAGTAGTGAGATAAAATTTCATAACATCATGAACATTCGTAAACTTCAACTATAATGACCGCTAGAAAATGATATCTACATATTACATTAACACTATATAGTTACATCAATGTTCAGTCACGGATCTGTCAATCTATAACTACACTGCCTCAACTTTTCCCTTTTCCATCTTGATAGCCTTCTTGATTTCACGGTGCTTATAAAGCAGTGCAACGATATCTAGCCGTGCTCGGCATCATCAAAATCCTTTGGCATGGATTCTAAGTCATTATGAAGAAGGTATTCAGCATATTTGATTACAAATATTCTGCAATCATGGCTGAAAAAAGAAAGTCAATTAATTAGTTTTTACATTGAAATGGTGGTCACAAAATGGATATTTCTTTAGTCAATTAACATGTTAAAATGATTGTTACAAACATACCAATTTTGCTGTTGTGACCCCTCATAATAACCTAGAGCAAGCTCAACTCTATGGAATCATCTTGATCACCAGGTCTAATCCATATTCCAATTGCATCCAACAAATGGGGGATGATTTAAAAAAAAATGTTCAATTCCCATTTTTGCACTTAGATCTGTGAAGGTCCTTCCGGTCGAATTGAATATAATCAATGCGCAAGCCTTAATATTAAGCAACCCCAACATCTAATATGCCTTGTTTGTAGGTAAAATAAGCATTAACACTTGGTCCACTTCAGTCCATGGACTGCTCAATGGTATTCTGACACGTGATATCATTAATTAGCCTTGTATCCGTGAATAGAACATTCAGATCCTTTATGAATTTTGGAAATATATTCTTGATCGTAGCCTAAAAGTATGAATCAATTGTGGTAGCCTTAAACTTGACATTCTCACCATATCGTGCTAATTGACGAAGGTAATAGAAGCATGCATCCATTTGCTGTCACCATCCACAACGTTAAACACCTTATTAGTCTTCAAGATTTAAGTGAATAATGATGTTTGTGTATTATATGTGACATGTCCATGTGTTCTTTGACTTGTATATAATTTATGCGACCTGACCATAATGTGTGTGACTTGTGTATATGGTATGTGACCTACTGTATGTGACTTTTGACTAATTAAAAATGATGTTTGTATGTGATATGTGACCTTAGCACGTGTTCTGTGACTTGTATGTAATTTATATGACCTGATCATAATTTGTCTGACTTGTGTATACGGTATGTAATCTATTGTATGTGATTTATGACTAATGAATAATGATGTGTGTATATGGTATGTGACCTTAGCATATGCTCTATGACCTAATCATAATGTCTGTGACTTGTATATATTATATGTGACCTACAGCAAATGATACAGTGCAAATTCTATGATATATATATATAGAATGATGTGTGATCTTTGCATACCAAGTTGGTCAATGATGCGTCTGGAGAAACAAGTTCATGCCACCATATTTTGTTGCCTACATCGAATGTACCAATGTAAAAAGGGAGCTTAATTACATCGCCAGCGTCTTTGAATTTTTTCCTATAAAGAGAAACAAATAACAAATTAGTTATCCTTATTTTCCAATGGGTATATATTGTAGTTCACAAAATAATGGCATACATATTTGTTTGTTGGTTTGTAACCTCTATGGAACCAACTCTAAAATGCTGCAACATCCGCATCATCTGCATGCCGATTGTAATATCGGAAAACTAGAACATTTTCATAACTCTTGCTTTGATTTCCTTCGTTAGAAACAAAAGAAGACTGCAATATTCTTGCCAATCTAGAGACAAGCTTCAATGGCAGATCGGATGTGGGTGAAGAAGTGGGTGATACCTGTCATATAGTGAATCATTAAACACAGTAGTTCATTCAGTGAACTATGAAAGGTAAAATGTTACTTGTGTGCGTAAATGAGTTTTTTAACCACAAGTCTCTTGATGTTCACATTTTGTATCCTTCACTACATGGGCGATTACAGCATCGACTTGTTCTTGAATCTATTTTGATTAAATCAATCGTGACTAATGTTGCCAACGTTTGGAGGAGGTTGTGTATAACCAATCCCCAAATCAAATGATGGTGGTTCCAATGACATTGGGTCGAATAATTACTTATCAGGGTACATCTTGCCTTTTCCTTTCTTATCAATAGTTTCTTTAACATTCTTTCCCTACAATGTACATTTAAGTATCAAAAGTCAAGAAATTACAAACAAAGATGTCAAACTTGGTAGTAGAATGAACTTACTTCTTCCTGAATGTTTCTAGCTCCATTACTAGGCAATTTACTTTTCTCTTTGAATATGTTCAAAATTTGATCCATTGAACTTGATATCATTGCTGTCACAAATTCAGATAGAAAGTTTATTTCTGACTTCATTTCCAATAAGTTTGGCTTGATTTCTCATTGCATACAAACAATGATATTCATCTTGTGAGTCTTGTGCCTTAACATCATTGTTTGCATACACAACTCCTTATTTTTTGTTTGGAGTTCACTAATTTCAATTTTCAAACTCTCCAACACCTTTAAAATTTGACATACATCAATGATATGAATAATGTAAGCTATCAATGTATATGAATCATGTGTGACCCATGCACAATTATCTATGACTGTGAACACTATGGCATGTGACCAATGCGTCTATATTTGTGACCTGTCTAAATAACATGTGCCAAATTCACAAAGGTATGTGACAACTACATATGTACATGTGAACTACGTGAACAACAATTGTTTAAAATATAAATTTGTATTAAACATCTGTGACAAGTTCATATTCAATTGTGACTTAAATGAAGTGTCATGTGACCTTGTCTTAAAATGCATATGAAAGAGAGAAATATGAAACTTGACCTAGAATTAGCATGCACATTGAAATTCAAAATTTGAACTCAAATAAAATACACAAATATGATAATATTTTATAAATCAAGAAATATAATAAAACTTAAATTAAACATAGCAACATAAATTAGATCCGTGTGCATGTGCTGCTGGAGGTGGAGACATATCAGCAGATGGACCCTCATCCATCAGGGAATGAATGTGTACAGTGTGTGGCTCAACAAGAGGATCTATTGAAGTACAGAGAGAAAGATGTCCTGTCTTCTTGGAGGTGGATACTAAAATCATCGTCGTCATTCTCAATATCACTAGAAATCTCCCAATCGTCCATCAGTAATCATTAGAATGCGTGGTTTGGACTTTTTGATTGGTTTCCGGAGCTTTGAACTTGTACTGGCACGTGACATTGATGGTTGCTGTGGTGTGTTATGTGAAACACATTCCATATATGGGGGCCTATTTGGGCAGAATTAAAATCAGATTTTAATTTAAGTCAAAGTCAAACAATCAATATTAACCACATCTTTCTTGGGTCCTACATCTTTTCAACCACACATTTTAAAAACTTTTATCACAATCCACTAAAAATCAAATTTTAATCCCCACCAAACACCCTCATGGTTGTACCATCTCCATTTCAGATGGATTGATGTCTTGTACTTCCAACTGTAAATAAACGAAAAGACTTGTCATGAAACCCATTTACTGTGACATTTATACTGATTGTAGAACGTAAATTGTGATTGCACAAAGTAGTGAACTGTGACCTAATAACGATAAATGTTACATGTCTCACAAATCAATGAGTATTGTGACATGTGAAACATGCAATTTGATTTATCCTGTGACTGCATAGTATAAAATGTGACATGTGACTCTATTAGGTGAACTGTGATCTATTTGTGACTTGTTTATGTAGTACACAAAATAAATGAAAATTTACATCCAGGTCAGAGAACACTTCTTCAAGTTTAGCACCACTAGGCAGTTTATCTGATCTCCAATTCAAGATACGTGGGTACCTTATCCAAATCCTATAAGTTATAGTCCTATCTAATCGTGGAATAGACTCATAAATCCAAACTTGGAAGGCAACTAGAAATTATTTGAGTCTGTAATGAGAATTTCTATTACTCAAACCATCATTCAGGGAGTTTATGGTAAGTTCAAACAAATCTTTCGCCCATGGAAACATATTCATTGTATCAAAATCTTCAACAAGAGCAAACAAGTAGTTCTCAACAACCTTCTTGTATGAGGTCAAGAAAAGGTATGATGTTATCAAATAAAAAATTCCAATCTTAACCACATCATAATCATCTGCATTCGTTAAACTAAGGAAGATGTCCTCAATTCATTTGTCACTAAGTTTAAGTGTCCAAAATATTGTTCCTTAATCTTGGACTGTGCATTTTGAAGGCTTCTCCTTACATACTAACCCTGGTTCCTAAGTCCCATGACTATACAGAATTCAGGCAAAGAAAATTGTAGATACTTACCAGTAACCAAAAAAAATAATGGATTAGTTGATTTTGAACAACTATCTTACAACAATCCAATAAATAGGAGAAGCAAGTATTAGATAGTATCTGCTTTTGTGTAGAGTTGAACTTCGATATGAAATTTGTCAGCACGTTTTTAGTTGCATTCGTTGTAATTTTACCAATGAACCATGTAGCCTTCGGCATTAAATAATCCCATTCCTGTGATATATGACAAACATAAGAACACTACATCGATACTTTGATACATGTACATGCATTCATATCATACAAGAAGGTTACGAATAACTAAGGTAACAGATTATACATAAATATATCCTTATTACAATCTCGTGATTCATCATTGAACTATAGACATTTCACAAACATAAAATGAATTGCAAATAATGCGGTCACAATTAGGCAATTGGTCACAGGCAAAACAGAAATCACAAAGAGAATGCTGGTTACAAAACCTATTCAAGAACAAATTTTGAGATGGTCACAAAAACTATTCAAACAAATATTGAGGTCACAAAGAGAATGCTGGTCATGATATCTTGAATAGAGTTCACATTGAAATGAGGTCACCACTTCTAACAATGTGTGACTACCTAAACCATAAACACCCAACAAATGTTAAATAAACTCTCAGATAAAAAAAATCAAATAAAGATTGATTGATTTACCTTTCAGACACTAGTATTTCACGATTTTGGCGGAGTTTTGCGATTGGTTTCAGGCCGATATCTTTACTTCCTTTCATCCGTTTCCTTTACTTTTTTTTTTCTAGATTTCTTACCCCATCTTCTCTCGACTTTTGGAATCATTTCTCATTGTTAAACCCCTTTTCAATGTCTGGTATTTTTCGAAAGATTTTGAAAACGGAATGCCGTGGACGCCGATGTCACAATGTTGGGAAGAAGAAAATGAGTTTTATAGATGAAATGGAGAATACCACTATATGCTATTCAGTTTTTGAAGAGGAGGATCATAGGTTTTGGGGGTGAAATTGAGGTTTTAACTTGGAAGTGTTCTTTGGCCAAGGGAAGTCACAATATGATAATGGGAAAGAAAATAGGTTTTGTGGGTGAAATGGAGAACACCGCTATTCTATTTATGGAGAAGACGAATGTGGTTTCGTAGGTGAAATGGAGGATTAACGTGGAAGGGTTCTACGCATTTGCATTGGGAGTTTATTATGTTTATGATATTATCTCTCATGTTTGATATATATATCCCTATTTTGGTTTCCAAGATACACAGAACTCAAATTTGTTAAATATATACATATCCATATTTATTTATTATTTATGAAAATATCTGACATTTGAAATAAAAAAATAGGGAAAATTGCAGCTGAGGTACCAAACCTTTCAGTTAGTTGCAAACTTTTCCCAAACCTTTCATTTGTACCCCCACGATGCCAAACCTTTAAAAACATCGCAGCCAAAGTCCAAAATAACGGTTTCTATTAGTTTGACCCCAAAAACCTTCAATTAACCCAGAATTAAAAATCTAATAATTTTCTCCAAATAAGGTAAGGGCATTTAGGACATAATACATTTCCTCTATTAAATTTAAAAAAAAAAAAACATAACTACAACCCCTATTTCTTCCTCTGGCATACCTACTTCTACAAACACTGTCATCTTTCTTGCCATGACTGCCACCTGGGCACCATTTTAGTCCGTCGCACTCTACCAGGTTGACGGGTGGGGAGTAACTTACTTCACCGTCAACTCCTCCGAAAATATTTCAATCTGCCCTCAGGGGACGCAGGCTCACCAGGAGATAGATTTCCTCAAGGTCGTGAAGAAGGCCTCCGAGCGGAAATCTTCTGGTGGGCTGAGGCTTCAGCTCCCTTTCATTGTGTGCTTCCCAGATGTGTTAAAAATAGACTTGAATCTCTACAGTTAGCTTTCAATCTTGCAATACAGTTGCATGACTATGGGGCCCATTATCAGAGCATTTATCCCGTGAAATGAAATTAAGACAGGTACATGGTTGAGGATATTGTGGAATTTGGGTCAGGCTTCCGCTTCGGGCTTGAAGCGGGCTCCAAACCTAAGCTTCTCTTGAAGGTTTTGAAAATGGCTGGAATTGGGAGTTTTCTTCCTGTGGGTGAGGGAGTTGCTAGTTTTGAGGTGGTGGTAGTGGCAGTGCTTGGTTTTGAGGCCGCGCTGGGGTCGACGTTGAGGTGGTGGTGCTGGAGGTAGCATATGACAGCATGGTGGAAGTTGCTTTGGTTTTGGGTTGAGGTGGATGGGGAAGAAGGAGATGGGGCGGAAGGGGTGGGGTAGGGGGTTGTAGTTTTGTTTTTTTGATTTAATGGAGGAGATGTATTATGTCCAAAATGTCCTTACCTTATTTGGAGAAAATTATTAGATCTTTAACTTCTGGGTCAACGGATAAATAAAATTTAATAATATATGATTTT
>CAIGRP010026680.1:0-10539 GCA_903798385.1 Fraxinus cuspidata | reverse complement strand
GAAGTGAAAAAAAAAAAAAAAGTAACAAACATATAAAAAAATGACAAATACTAAAAAAGCGACAAAAATTCAAAAGATTCACGAACACTTAAAATTCACAAAAATTCAAAAAAGTAACTGCTAATTAAAACATTGAAACCAATTCAATAAAAGGACATAAAAAAGTTATGCAACCACCGTCCATCTTCTTTCTCCTTACAGTGCCAAGCATCTTTAAGTGAGTTCACCGACAAAACACCAATCAAAATGCTAAGTATCTTTGAGTCAATTCACGACCACTGTAGCTGACTGTACAAGTAATATTCATCAGCTCTACCAGCTGAAGCAGCAAAAGGTTGGATCCAGAAAGCGTGGCTCTTGACCCCGCAAAACAGAATTCAATTCCAAATCCTCGGGACTATTGCAAGGTTTGAGCAAATACCTGGTATTTTCATATGTCAGCATCACTAACACATCAAACTTCATAGACTCCTCAATATACAGGCTTGATCTCAGACACTTCATCAAGATTCTCGTCCATGGAATCGGAATTATCCCTTCTCTTCCTCTCCCTTTCAATATCCTGAAATAAAGACAAAAAATGAACAAATTGGTCCTCAACCTCTATTATAGTTGCAAATTCAATTTCTAAACTAAATTATCCAAATATTTGTTAAAGCTTTACATAACCCAAAAAGAAACATGATCCACTTCAATTTTTTGGGCACATCTCGAGTTGGAAAATGACAAAAAACTTGCTCCATATAACCAACAACTCGCACATTTTTAATGGTTGAGGACTTATTTTCTAATGCCCAGCAACTCACTCAAGTTGGAAAAAAACAAAAAAGACACCAATGACCCTTCTCCTTCATTCCCCTGCACTAACCAATCCAATCCAATTACAAACATATTTTTACAAATAAATACACATACGAACATTGCCATGGAAAATCTTCAACATCATCAATCCCATATAGGGTAAATCAAGAAGAAGTGGACTCAACCTCACTCGACGTTTTGAGAAATAAACAGAAATTGCCAAAATATTTCACTAGAAAATAGAGACGAATGAGATAGCAAGTGAGAGATGAAGAATGCGGGAAAGGATAATGGAGATCTGGTGGTTGGAGTTTTGATTGGACTTCTGCGTTCTGATTAGGGGATTTCTAATGTTTTGGGGTTTGGAAGGAGGTTTTGAGCGTATTGATTACGTGGTAAAGATTTTAACTAGTGTTAGGAGTATTATTCTAATTTGTTTGATATGGAGAGCAGTGGGCCTAATTATCTCTTAAAGGTATAAGAAGAGGGCTGCTTTTATTTGTTCCTTTGTGCAGCACAACTTAAAATGTAATGCTCCATTGCTGGCTTATTTGAAGGCTTCTAGTCACAGCATTATGAAAAGTGAATGCAGACACTTCCAACTTTTCAATCTCCATTACTTATTGGCTATTGGCTAACAAAACAAATTTGATGTTTGTTTGAAGAGCTCAAACAACAATCTTTCCTAATATGGTCATCATCTGTTTGGGTACTCATTTCACCATGATATTTTGGCTTCTTCTCTATATCCATAACTCAACTGTTTGATTAAATGGCGAGCCTGAAATAATCTGCCGCCAGTCCAACCATGGGTGCCGAGGCAACTACAATACAAGCATAATTTCAAGGTTTTTTTTAATCCTCAATGAGCTTTATTCTTGTTTTCTGGGTTTCTCTACCAAATTTGGGAAAGCGACCTGATCTTCTCCATATCCAGTATTCACACCTGACGATCTTTCTCATCTAAAACCTTTGGGCTGCAACTTGAATTTCTCTTTATTTGAAAATGGTTATTGGTGCTATTCCACGTGGGTTTCTGTAGTTGACACAGGCCAAGTATTTGACAAAATATGTAGCATGGTTTACTCTTATTCAAAGGCCCTATTGATCATCATCTCTATTATTTGAGGCAAGCTATAAGACCTTATCATCGAGGCTAGCTTGTAAAACCTTGCATCATTAAAGGCGAGCCATATCTCGTGATTCTCTAATTAATTGAAGGTGAACCCCAACATATGGATTTCTTATTATCAAAGGCAGCATTCTATGAGTCCTCGTTCCGTAAATAAAGCCAGATACAATATCTTAGAGTCCTCGTTCCTTAAATAAAGGAAGAGACGACATATTTTAGAATACTCATTCCTTGAAAAAAGGAAGAGGCAAATCGCCAGATGTTTTACCCATACAAAAGGAGCCTTTTGTGGCCCTATTTTACAAGTTTTTGCATTATGTATGCATTTATATTTAAGAGAGCTCATCATGCCTCTGCATCAACTTAACACAACCTGCTTACATACTCAGAGCTGCGTCTCTGAATTAGCTTATAACATAGCTACATCTATCTTCATAAGGCTCATCACGCCTTTGCTTCAACTACATACTCAGAGCATTACTTTTGCTTCAGTTATGTCACTACATCACCTATCTTCAGAAAGCTTACATTATCCCCTATACGGATTAACAATCCACCATGCAAGAATCCCTTGGCATGGATGAACCATCCACCAGGCATAGATGTCATTTAGCATTTTGTAAGGAATGTAATGGGTCACATTTATACGTACGAAGACAAAGCGTTCCATTGATAAACCATTCACCATGGAAAAAGTTCTTAGTATGGATGAACCATCCACCATACAAAGACATCATTTATTACTTCGGTAGGTAGGTATGGAGCATCCCAAAGGGAGCCCACCTTGAAACCCATGAAATAGACCTATATTACAGAGTTTTCCTCATTATTAGTACAGCTATTTATATTTAGTTTAGAGTGCCTCTGGAACAATATTAGTACAACTAGTTATATTCAATTCATAGTGTGCCTCAACTTATCACAGTTGCATACATCTAGAGTATCACTTCTACAACTTATATCCAGAGCATCACCTTTGCTACTTATACATTCAAAGCATCGCCTCAACTGCTTATATCCAGAGTCTCATCTTTACATCATCTTCATCCCAGCTACTTACCTTCAGAGCATAATCCTTATCCAAAAGTCCACACATTATATAAATATTCATGCTTGGACTTGGGGTACTATTGTGATACTACTATCCTAGTACCATTACATTATTATTGCTTGCATAAGCATTACATTGTTTCTAACAAGTACACATACCACATCATTGCTAGCATGTCATAACATGATCTTCACTACTATCAGTATGCATGTCACATTATCTACATTATCATTTTATAGACATCATGTTGCTTCACACTTGCAAGTTTGATCGAATCATCATTTTATTATTTAGCGGGACATATGGATCCCAATTTTTTTGCATATATGCAGTGGAGATATCATCTTATATTACAGGTTGGTTTTGTCTTTATTATAGAGGAGATGCTGTCGAAATTTTGACAAATTATATGTGAAAGCTTTCAAGACAATCATGATCCCTACTTATTCATGGTCACACAAATATTTTCGAGGCAGTTAGTTAGTCTTCATATATTTGAGCAGCTTATGTTCTCAAGGCAATTCGTAAGTCCTCACCTATTTGGGATCTATACATATTTTCAATGCAGTTGGACCTCCTCTGTCACGTGCATGCCACATAATTTATATATATAAAAATAGTCCCACAAGTCTAAGTCATATATTCATGTACAGATGAACTTCAAAATATAAACGTCAAGTAAGTGATATCTTACCGATTGCCTCAAAAATACGAGCTAAGTAAGGTCTTACAAACTGCCTCGAAAATATGCATAGATCCGAAATAGGTAAGGACTTACGAATTTTCTTAAAAACATAAGCCACTCCAATATATGATAACTTACTAACTACCTCAAAAATATCTGTTCAAGCCTTAATAAGCGAGGGCTTATAGATTACCTTGAAAGATGTCGCATGTAATTTGTTAAAATTTCGACGGCATTTCCTATATAATATAAACTAAAAGAACCTATAATATAATATCTCGACTGCATATATACAAAATAAATTGGGGTTCATTTGTCCCTCCAAATAAGGTAAAATGAAAATTAGATCAAACTTACTAGTATGAAGCAAGTAACATGATATCTATAAAATGATAATGTATATAACTTGGCATGCGTACTAACAATAGTGAAGATAGTTTTACGACATGCCAGCAATGATGTGGCATGCGTACTTGTCAACAATAATATAATATATATACTAACAATAATAATGTAATGATACCAAGATACTAGTATTACAATACTCACAACCAAGGTATGTAACCCTAACTCTAGCCAAATCCCCTCTCCTATCTCTTATACTCATATTATCATCCTCGTTGACTTCATCATCGGAGTACAAATGATCGCCAAACTTTTTTCTCGACCAACGGCAAACCTCCTAATGGGATGTTCCAATGTGCAGGTAATGTCTACGTGGATGGGATGTGGCCGAAGGATCTTGCTACATGTACATAAAGATTTACGTAAGAAATTACATAATGCCACATGACACTCTACCATTTGCTAATTTAAAATACAGTCAACTTTTTCATTCAATCTTTTCCCTCCACGTCATATTATATAATCCTTTAAGTACCATTTTTTATGTACAAGTAGCATAATTATGTGGCTGAAATTGGCACTTTTTTCAAGATAAAAAATTAATAATGTAAGTCTCATGATGGTTTTGGTAGTGCAACTGCATTATGTCGCTGCTAATTGTCGATTGTTGCCGTCGGCCACCCATTTTTTACTCCTTTTTTACTCAAATCTAATTTTCTTTTTCAAAACAAATTTTGAAGATGAAAATCAATTTTCTTTAAAATATAAAAACATGAAAATAATAACAATCAACAATTGATTGTTCCCAAATTCAAAACAATTCATGTTATAATTAGGGTATGTCCCGAATTCTATTTGAAGTCAACTTGGAAATTTTAGTTGAAGTTCTAGTTGGAATCTAATTTGGAAGTTTAATTGGGAGTTGATTATTTGTGGTGGACTTGAGAAAGACTTGAAGGAATCTAATTTGAAATAGAAGAGAAAGAAATCGTACTAGCGGAAGAAGTATCATATCGGCGCTTGCTACGTGACAATCATCCTGCTTTTTTTAGCACTCAGAACAGGAGTTCTAGCGCTCGTTGTTCGCAAGCAGGCCACTCGAACGGCCAACCACCGCTCGACGTCTACCAAACTACCACTAGAGCGGTGGTTTTATCAAGAGAATGTTTAGTTCACGGTTTTGTTAGACTATTGTTGTATAGACTTGTTATAGTTGAACTCTACCACATCTTAGGCTTTTTTTGCACTATATTTATGAGGAGCAAACCTCTAGAAAAAAACAATCCTTACATCTACAAAATAATTTGTATTCCTCCATTTTTGATATTAATAAATAATTTTCCTCTTCTGCCCAGTTATAATTTTTACCATGTGAATCTTATGTTCTTGTTTGATTTTCATATAGCCATATTATTCTAGTTTCTTTATTTATAAACAAGTGGTATCAGTTCGGTACATAATTCATAACAAGCGGTATCAGGGCGAGGTTCATTCAACACGGTTCGAGGTTTAATTTTTTTGATGACAAGTATGATTTTCCACTACTGGATCGCAACACCAGATTTTCACTTTGATAGGTAAAAATACGAACAGTGATCACTCATATGGATTGAATGATACATTGTTGGGATTTGACAAAATGTCATCGACTTTGACTATGGGTGAGATACCACTTAAGGATCGAAAAACCCTATCACATATATATCTTCATCTTTCAAATAATATTCTTCAAGACATTTTAAAGGAGAAAATTACCGCTGCATTGTGGTTAAAATTTAAACAATATGCATGATGAAAAATCTAACTAGCAAATTACATCTGAAGCAATGCCTGTGTTCTCATCATATGACAAAAGGTACCCATCACTGAAAGATCGCCTATTTGCTTTTAAGGAAATCATGGCTAATTTGAAAACCTTGGAGGTTAAGTATGATGAAAAAGATTTATGGTTGATATTATTGTGTTTATTGTCCACTTCAAATATGTCGTTTAGAGACATGATTTTACAGAGATGTGATACTCTCACCATTGAAAAAGCTTATAATGCTCTGTTTTCAAAAGAGTAGATGAAACATCTTGTTAGATCTGAGGTTCATGGAGACGGCCTTAATTGATGGTGGTTATGTGAGGGACAGACCAAGGTCTAATTACAATAATAAAGTCTGTAATTATTACAAGAGATGGGGGCATATTAAGAAGGATTTTTATAAGTTGCAGAATAAGAATAAATTAGTTGCTGAAAATTAGAAAGAAAAACAATTAGAAAATTTAGGTAATGCCAGTATTGCAGAAGATAGCTACAATGATAAAGAATTGGTGATTTTTGATGGCGATTCCAAACCTGATGAAGATTGGATCCTTAATACAGCTTGCACATTTCATATGTGTATTAATAGGGATTTATTTTCAATAAATGAAACAATTTCCAAAGGTGGTGTGGTAATGGAAAATAATACATCTTATAGGATATCTGGAGTTGTAAGGGTCAAAATTAAGGTGTTAATAGGACTATCAGGACACCTAATGATATGAGACATGTTCTAGATTTGAAGAAAAATCTTATCTTCTTGAGTACTCTTGATTCAAAAGAGTATAAATACATTTGTGCAGGTGGAGCCGTGAAGGTTAATAGTTGTGCATGTATTGTGTTGAAGGGACAAAAATTATCCCAGTTATATGTCTTACTTGGTACAATACTGTTGGAATTCAATTTAGGGTCTATATTAAAGAACATATCTCAGTTGAATTCAGAAGTTAATGGTAATTTCGCTTTGCCACCACCACCAGCGGTGCCTCTATATTCAATTGCTAAAGACAGACGCAGTAGATATATTAGGCCTCCACAAAAGTACAATGAAGCAAATTTTGTTGCTTTTGCTTTAAGTGAGTTCGAAGGTCTTGATTCTAGTAAAGAACCTTTTAACGAAGCAATTAGTTATGTTAATTTTGTTACAAGTTATGTTTCTTCCCTGTTTGATAATTATTAAGTTATTTGTGAACTTGTTGTTCGTGGGGATAATTCGAGCAACTTTGGTGCCCAAGATTATCTTGTTTAGCAATGCTTGAAATTCAATCAATATTCAATTATTGAGTTTGCCCTAATTGGGCTTTGTGGAAGGGGGTGGAGAATTTTTCCTTTGGAGGATCTTGTGGTGGAGAAATTTTTAGTTGAAGAATTAAGTTTTATTCCTTACAGTGGAATATGTTTCCAAGCGAAGAATTTTTTAAAGTTTTGTTCATTGTAGTGGAATCGTGTGAAGGTTGAGTTTGTTAGAATTAGGGTGTGACCAGAATTCTATTTGTAAGCCTAGTTGAGATTCTAATTGAAATCGACTTGGGAATTCTAGTTGAAATCTATTTACAAATTCTAGTTGGAATTCAATTTGGGAGTTGATGATTTGTGTTGGACTTAAAGAAACTTGAAAGAGTCCAATTTCCAATAGGATAGGAAGAAATCGTGCAAGGAGAACAAGTATCACATTGGTGCTCAAAATAGGAGCTACAATGCTTGGTGTCCATGAGAAGGCTGCTAGAGCGGCTACTGGCCACTCTACGTTCGCCAAACTATCGCTCAAGTGGCGGTCTTACCCGCGAAATATTTAGTTTGCAATTTTTGCAGATTTTTTAATCTATTTTATCCCAAATACTCCATTATTGTATATACTTGTTATAGTTGAACTCCACCACATCTTAGGCTCTTCTTTAGATATATGAGGAGTAAACCTCTAGAAAAATCAATCATTATGTTGTACACAATAATTTATAATCCTCCATTATTGATAATAATAAAATTCTTCTCTTATGCCCATGGTAATTTTTACCATGTAAATCTTGTGTTCTTCTTTGATTTTTTTATTGTCATATTATTCTCATACTAACAAGTGGTATCGGTTCGATAATAATTCTTAACAATTTTTTTACAAACACAAAGTCGGCTCTAATATAACTTTGAGATTTTGTTTTTACATGCACAACGAAATTTAAAATTAATTTCAATTTCCTTCAAGGACCGTCTTTGTGTGTAAATAGAAATCATGATTAGAATTATACTTTCAACAAATTCTGCAAACTTCTTTGCTAATTTTGGAACACGAACGATCACTATCTTCCCACACTGCATGTGTCCAATTATCTAGTTTTCAATGATAATCCACATAGGAGAACAAGAATGAGAGATTATGGTTTCTCCTCCATATGCTAGCGAGATTATGATATAACTGCAATATCAATTGCTATTGTGACAACTCATGAAAAACTTAAACCCTAATTGCTTATTTATAAAAGTTTTAAGTGTTCTTAACCCATCCATTAAACATAAGTCGACTCCTTTTTTTCTTTGAACCAAAATTAATTTTCTTTTTCAAAATAGATTTTGAAAATGAAACACTTTTCTTTAAAAGCTAGAAACATGGAAACTATAACAATCAACAATTGATTATTCCAAGATTCAAAATAACTTCTACCAATTACAAAGTCAGTTCTAATATCACTGTTGGAAATTTACTTATACGTGCACAACGGAATTTAGAAATAATTTTAATTCCCTTCAATTATCGTCTTGTATATAGATAGAAATCGTGATTAGATTTGCACCTTCAACAAATTTTGCAACTTCTTTTTTTATTCTTGAAACACGAACAATCATGATATTCGTACATCTTTATGAATCACAATCTTTCCTAACTATAGTTGTCCAATTGTCCAACCTCATTTGATTATACACACAGAAGAACAAGAATAAGAAATTAAGGGACCGTCTTCATTTCTCTTCTCTTTTTTCCAGGTTTGAAGACATTTTAATGGAGGTAAGAATTTATTAATGCTATTACTTATTACTTGTCTTTTTCTTACTTATCTTTGTTCTTTATTTTTTAAAAATTCTCAAATTTGACTTGTTAATGTAGTAAATGGTAGGCATGACAAAATGTCTCGTCCCTAATGAGGAAAGATCCTCCTTTAATCTTATTTTTTATTTTATTTTAATATTTTTAAACTTAAATTTAATTTTTAGAAAAATAATATAAGAAATTAAAATAAGTAAATAGATCGTTAAATATCAGTTTTTAATTCCCGCCCTTTCCTTCAAAAATCAACAACGAGACGATGGACTTGGGTGACAAAACTTGGATGTTTACTCGTTGTTGTTTAGTTCAATTCAATATCATACCAAAAGTTTTACATTGCCAATAGAAATATTTAGTAAGATTTAACAATATTCAACCCATTAGTGTGTATAATCTATAATATTTCTAAATATCACATGAAATGAGAATCAATTTTTAGACCATTATAGCCCTACTACCTATGTGTCCTATTACAATTCACATGCATGTATAATAATAATAATTAACATTTATTTATACTTCATAAATTTTGGGGGCTATTTCATGTACTTATATATTTTGGGTGATATTCAATTATTCTACGAGCAAATAAATTATTTAAATTCATGTAATCCAATTCTTACTAAAACATTTAAGTAAATGCATGCATGCACAATTTATGTAACCAAAGTCACGTACTCACCCTCTGCTAAATGTATAGAAATTATTCTTTTCAATTATTTATTCACATGCATGTATAATTAACATTTATTTATACTTATAAATTCCATTTACACTTTATATATTGTGGGCGCTATTCAATTATTTTAGGAGCAAATAAATTATTTAAATTCATGTAATCCAATTCTTACTAAAAACATTTACATAAATGCATGTGTGCACAGTGAATACATTTACCTAAATAAATGCATGCATGCACAATTTATGTAACCCAAGTCACGTACACACCCTCTGCTAAATGTATAGAAATTATTATTTTTTTTACATTCATTACTTCAAATTAATTAAATTTCATGTTTATGAATTTATTTGATTGTTCTTATGAGTTTTAGATTTAAAATGAATTTATCTCTCAACTATTTAAATTGTTTTCACAAATTGGTTGTCGTTACATTTCAAGCATCAAATATTTAGCTCTCCCACATCATGGAATCAAAGGCTATAAGAGATTTATCGGTGAATGAAATGAATGGTCAATTAAAGTGATTGTTGTTCGAAAAGGTTTTGTTGAATCTTATTCCAACAATAATGGAAAATTTGATCTTTTGAAACTCATCCTAATTGACAAGGAGGTAATACATCTACTACGATGACCCTTATATTTAATAATTCTGAATTCATCTTCGAGATCTAAATACTCCCATGGCATAAATATTTCATGTCCTACATATCTTTACATGTTTGTAAAATCTGGATGAAAAAGACATATTAGTTTTATTTACAATCCAAGGAAGGAGATGAGTGGTCAACAAGTTTTCCCACCGACCACCCATGATGCAGTTGCGAGGCTAAAACGCGTTAGCTATACATTCAAGTCAATATAAATAATTTGTGTCAGCACATAACTATTATTTGAATTGTGTCAACTAATAATAAGGCATTTTAGCATAAAGCATTTGGCGTTTTTGAAATTTTACTGTCCTTTTCCAATCATTATTTATAAGCTCTGCAAGAATCAAAA